>JALIZH010009575.1:0-55000 GCA_030522465.1 Rhipicephalus appendiculatus | reverse complement strand
GTACAGCCACACAAGTCACCGCCGGACTACGGCGTACCACCCACAGACCAATGGCCTGACCGAGCGTCTCAATAAGACCATCGCCGACATGCTGGCCATGTACGTCGACGTCGAACACAAGACGTGGGACGCCATCCTTCCGTACGTGACCTTCGCATACAACACGGCCTTGCAAGAAACGACGCAGATGACGCCATACAAGTTGGTCTACGGAAGGAGCCCGGCAACGACGCTCGACGCCATGTTACCGAACGTGACCGACGAGGAAAACATCGACGTGACCGCCTACCTACAGCGCGCCGAAGAAGCACGACAGCTCGCCCGCCTGCGGATCAAGAATCAACAGACGACCGATAGCCGCCGCTACAATCTTCGACGACGCTTCGTGGAATACCAGCCCGGCGATCGTGTTTGGGTGTGGACGCCGATACGCCGACGCGGACTAAGTGAAAAACTTCTGCGACGCTACTTCGGACCGTACAGGGTACTTAGACGTCTCGGCACACTCGACTACGAGGTTGTCCCCGACGGCATTACGAACTCGTCCATGTTGTGCGCCTCAAGCCGTTTTACGCGCGTTAGTGAACCTGAGGAGTCTACTTTTTTTCATTTTTTTTCTTGCTTGTGCTTATTGTTCATTGTGCTTTCTTGATTTATTTATTGTTGCATGCATTTTCCCCCCGTGTTCTGTTTTAAGCATCGGGACGATGCTTTTTCAGAGGGGGGGCATTGCCACGCGCGTTTCTTTCACTGTATTCGGTTTCCGCCCACAAAGACTATCAGCAGTACTCGGCGCAGACCGCGCCTTATTGTTCCAGAAGCTTCTCGCTTATAGTAGATCGTTCTGTTAAGATTGCACGCAAGACGCTAACACTCAAGATTATTCCAGAGCTTCCGCGACGACTAGTGATAAGGCTAGAATGTTCGACGCGTGCGTTATAAAAGCCGGCGCGTTCCAGCGATGTACAGTTGTTCGCCGGCCGACGCTCTGTACGCCGCTATCAGTGCCAGCGTGTATTACTGTAATCCTACTTTCTGTTTACCGGCCACAAGTTCGGCCTAATAAACAGTTTCATTTTGGACACGTCGCCTGCTGCCTTCGTCGACGTCACAACCACGTGACAATATTATTACAGTCATTATAGGCTGCATTGTTATATTATCAGAAGTTTTAATTGTACAATACCAAGCACATAACACATATTGGTCGGTAGTCTGTTGATTCGAGCGTTGTTGCGCAGGCTTGCAGGTATCATGTCTGCGATGATTTCTTGGTACTAACGTGACTTTTGTAAGGTAATAATAACAAGTACTACGGATGCATTCCCTGGCCTTATTTTTTTACTAGACAGAAGCATTGTCAGACACAAGAGCAACCTGGGGCGAGGTTCTTTAAAGATGAACGCTGCAGGGGCTACAGTTGGACGCGCTAAAGAAGACATATTGTCAGTCAACTGTACACTTTAAAAGTATTGAAGCTGTTATTAAAAAGACCGGTTCCCATAATTCTGGCATGCAATCGGATAGCAAAAATATAGCGTAGAATTTTCATCTGTCTCATGCCTAGTACAGAAAATTATATAGCTGAAAGAATGATACCATGAAGTAAAAATATTAATGAGAACAACAGAAGGAAAGTATGGGGGTTGTTATTACTAGTAAGTGTAATGCAAATGAGAAGAAATAAAAGTGGACGAAAAGATAACTTGCCGTTGGCAGGGGCCGAACCTGCAAACTTCGAATAACGTCCGAGGCTCTACCAACTGAGTAACAGCGGCGGCCATTTATGGCCGCCTTTTACTTCAATTTATGGACCTGTTACTTCGATTTATGGGGTATATATGTGCATTTTAAACGTGGGAGTCTCAGTCAGCGCCGCTAGTAGCCATGACGGCGAGTGTGGAACACTCTTTTTCTGCCTGTTGGCGTCACGCATCACGTGATCTTATTACGACCTGGCCAGCTGCCAGCCTGCAGGCTTCTAGGAAACACGGCCTAGGGTGCCGAGTCGCCTATGGGTGATGGCCACAGATCCTTGAATCCGAGACATCACCCAAAGACGACAGGCCTCCTGTGTCCAGTGAGCGAAGGTGCGAATTTTCACGCAGGCGAAAATGCGCACATGTGATCTCAAGCGCGTCTGGTTGAAAGACTTTGGTCGAGATCAAATACAAGCAAAGCCTCTGAAACATTGAGATATCATTTATAAAGCGTCCATTAAAAATGTCGGTTAATCGAATAATTGATTACAATATCACATTGAAAGCAATTAATCGATCAATGGCTAAATCGACGAACGAATGACGATTAACGGATTAAACATTATAATCCACCATCCCTATATTGGATCGCTATCGACAATACAGAGAAGACTTGTTTTCCTATGTTGCTGTATATAGATCACGAGTTGTTGATATACTACACTGATGCAGAAACAACAAGAAACAGTCAATGCATTGGCACCTTTCCTCTTCCCTGCAACGTAAAAAAATATTGAATGAGCACTATTTTCAATTGTTTCAGCTCCCAGATGACGAAATTCAATACATTTCGAATAAGAAGCTAATGAGCGTTACAAAAAGTGCTGAGTAGTTCAACGCAATTATTAGGAGAACTAAATAAGGTTTGTGTGAAACTAAAACAGCCACAATATCATTTACTAACAAAAGAAGTTGGAGGACGCTTGAGCTTCGTTTCAAAATTAGAACGCGAAAGCGTTATCGGGCCCCGTTCGCATCGCCCTCAATAACTATAGCTTGATTTCGCTTCTCGGTGGATGCCTCAGTGGTGCCGCAAGGAATGGATTTTGTTGATTTTGCTGATGACTATCATTAAATATGTCTGAAAACCTTGTAATGGGTGGGCTTTTAGAGCGCCCAATTATAGTTCAATTCACGTGCTTCGACGCCTGGCGCGGTTCTACGCTTCTGCCACGCCACATTACATGAGTTAAGGAGAATCCACGCACTACGTGACGTTCGTACAGGTTCTCTTTATTTCTTTTTTCGGAGCAGGTTCTAAGCAATGGCGGTAACTCTGTTGCAGAACACTAACTTTCCTCGCAGGAGAGCGTAATTTCTGCGAAACGATATCGTTAGCGCTATCGCAATAATATTTTTCTTCACATCAAAACCGCTGTGTCTTTATGAATATACCTCGCAGATTTATTTAGGCAAACGTTAATTACAACGAAAAACTTGACAGTGTGGCTAGTTGGTTAAATATGCTGAATTTTCTTGCGCGAACTTTACAAAAAGGTAACTGGAGACAGTGAAGGGAACTCGTAGAGAACACATGAGCGCAACAACGACTGTTTAATACGTAAGATGACATGGAATATATGCAGTGACCCACGCATGCGCATAGCTGCCCTAGCTACTGACGCCCCCCTGCCCTCTTTTATCAGCTCGATTTTCATTTTGCTGAGGGCTATTTAATGCGCCCAGCAAAATGCGCTCATGTGTTTTGTACGTGTTCTCTTAAATGTCTCCAGTTACCTTTTTGTAAAGTTCGCGCAAGAAAATTCCGCATGTTAATTGCAACGAATATAAAAATTTGATTCTGTAGTTCATGATGATCTGTGAGAGGTCTCTTGGATATGTTCAGAAACAACCTGTAGAGCCCATTTGTATTAGCCATGACTTAGTGAACCAAACATACATGTTACGTTCGGTAGGATTCGGGAGGATTCGAGTATACATACCCTAAGCTGCGAGGAAATGCCCTTAATATTGAAGTTATTGCATCACAGTACGGCCTCGTGCCGTTTCGTTACGGCTCTTTGTACATCCTGACTGCAACATTAAAAAGAAAAAAGTAGGCCACGTGTACCACTTTGATAATTGAACAAGTTCCAGCGGCTTCTTTCACGCTTTATACGTTGCAGGAAGAACATACTTTGCCTATATATAATTCAGAAGAACGGTGTGCTGAAAAGGATGGGGGTCGGTGTAGTGTATTTGGAAGCAAAGTACCCATGCAAGATGGATGAGCACTCACTATGGGCAGTGATTTCAAGAGTCAGTGTGTTATGCTAGCCGCAAGGATTACCATTCAATAGCGGTTTCGATTTCTTTACGTACATGGTGTCAAACTTAGGAGTATTGAATATCACGTGCGGTGTGCTTGTAGTTCGCTGAATACGACAGTATTCGCAAGTCTTTTGCGCCCATTACTACGATACTGAGACGTGATACAGAAACGTAAAGTTGCGTTTTCAAGCTATATTCCAAGGTGAAGGAAATGCTGTTTCCCAGATGTCTTGATGCGCCAGCTGTTTTTCGTTGGTCGGGAAAGCAGATTTGTCTTGTTTGTTAGCACCATCCTATTTTATGATTAGGCCGCGATAAGTGCGACATTCGACGGCTAGTATTCTCAGTCACGTCGTTGACGCCTCTGTGGCCTACCGACGCCTGACGATGAGTTGGGAGATAAGTGCCCCGATTCTGAAGTGGTTTTGTGGTGGTGCACCGATTCTAAGCGGGACAAAAATTCCTCGAATCGTGTAGGAAAATATATAGTCTAACTATTACATCAATGTAAAAAAAACCTTCATAGAAAAACGTCTTGCGACAGACATACAGATGCGGGCAGGGTTGCCGTTGGTGGCTACTTTGCTCCAAATTGGCTACTTTTGGACCCCGTTTGCGACGAAAATTTCCAGTTGGCGCCATGGCTCCTTTTTAAACTTGTGGTTTTACTTATTCAAAATGGTTTTATTTATTCATCAATAGTAAAGACTGTGTTGGTAATACCGCTTCTGTTCTATTTGGCTAGAAATTCGGCGATAATATCAAATGACATGGCTACTTTGGCTACTTTTGGCGTGAGTTCTGGCGCCTTTTCATGTCGACCCAACGGCAACCCTGGATGCTGGTATGCCTTCTTGCGTCTTCCCCACACTGCAGCAAAATCTTTAGACTCACTTTTATTTATTAAATGGCCTGTCCGTGCTGCAAATGACAGGTCCAGACAGTGATTCCGAAAGTCAGTTACTGAGACGTCTGAAGTACAAACGCGGCTCCCGTGAGGACAGTTAATTTCCTCCTGGTCGCGTCGTGAGTGACTTGCTTTTGGAGGCAAACGCGTCGTTGAACCATTAGGCTAATTATGGGATCCTTGCTGGCGCTATTTCTTTTTTGAACACCGCAAAAGTATACAGTACTTGTGTTTGTTTTTACATACGGACGTTCTGCTGCAAGGTAAATACGTATTAAATTTACTTAGGTCCTATATTACTACATTTTCCGCACTTACACTTTACGAATGCCATGAAGTTCCGCATAGAATTCTTCAACAAGCTTTAACTAGCGATCAAAACAACTCACGGCTGTACCATTGAGTCTCACCAACAAAAGTATTTCTTTCAGGTGTCCATTCTGGTGCCGTGGTGGCCGGTGTTGTTGGCCTGAAGATGCCGCGCTACTGCCTGTTTGGCGATTCCGTGAATACGGCATCGCGAATGGAAAGCACGAGTGAGGTAAGACTCATTGTACCCACGTGGTATTCTTCTATTAATTTCTCTTGGATAAATGCTGGTGTATGATAGCTTGGTTGGAGCTACCGATTCGTTTTCGATTGTTCGGACATTGGTAAGTGACGCGAATTCGTAGAAGACATGCGACAGGTTTTTTTTTTTTAGTTCGAACGCACTTGATTTCTACCATAGTCAAGATTTACGTTTGGCTAGTTGGTTCATACTTGCTATAAAACAGTGCCAGTGAAAACAAGGAGCCAGACGAGGAGGAACGACACGCAAAAAAGGCGCACTAACAACTGAAAGTTTATTCAGTGGTTGCGCAGTATAAATAATGGCTTTACATGAACAAAGAAAAGAAAGAAAATTACAAGAGACATGACAGCGCATCACGTGCTCGCTCCTACTGCGCGTGCAAAACGGTTCCTGTAAGAAATCTGACATTTTTCTCAGACATACTAACAGATGGCATGCTGATGCAAGATTCTCCAAGCTTTCTTATCTCTATGGCTCCAACAACCTACGTTGTTAATCTGTCAGCTCATTTGGACATGACGCCAGTGTTCTCAAATTGAGGAGCGCAACCACAGTCCCTACAATGGATACATAGATGATACCACTTCCGTTGTGTTGTATTTGTGCTGTTTTAATCTATGATTTAGGCATATCTTCCTGTTCCTCCTATGTATGACGGACCGCAAGACGAAGAGATTGCGTAAACCACATTTTTAGTGCACTGTACAAACCTGTCGCGACGAGTCTCAGTGCACACAGGTTTCTTACTTGCATCGTTAACCGCCCGACAGATTATTTCAAGCTTGTCGGTATATATATATATATATATATATATATATATATGGGTTATTCCATATCTAGTGTACCAGGGCAGTTTTCGACCATCTCCGATCCTGCTGAAAAAATTGTCCAGGTATATGTGAGCGTGATAAGTAGTTATTGAGGCGTTATTTTTCGCCAAAAAATTTTGTGTTGCCTAGAGGGCGCTTCGAACTTTGGGCACCCAAGTGAAACTGTGTCGCGCTAAATAATTTGTATAAAATTACTGTTCTGGGGAATTACTACGAAACAATTTTTTCCATAATTTCAAGGTTCTGGTCTTTCATGACAATGATAGTTTATTCATTTTAGTCTTAACTTTCTTTATTTTTGGCTTTGGCTAAAAATTGCAATATGCTGCATGTTTAGCGTATTTTATAAAAGCACAGATTTTTTCGCGGGTAATATATTCACATTATGTGTTTCATGGGTTTCTATAATAAATGATAAAAATACTTCGGAAGCGTATGAAGTAAAAACATTGCCACAATATTGTGACAAATTTGGAAAAAATGGCATTTTGACTCATATTGAGGCTTCATTTTTTCAATGTAGCGGTCCAAGTAAAAATATAGCTTATATATTGTTGCATAGTATGATTTGTTGGCAAGACATACAGAAAGTTTCAAAAGAGTAGTTTTTGTTTTAAGGGAGAAAAAAAATTTTCCAGCTGAAGAACTACAAGGTAGTAGAAAGCTTGCCTTTGCCTTGCCTTCACTGCATAGCAGGTCAGCGCAAGATTCTAGCGGGGGCTTTTCGGCGGCGAATAATGCAAGTCATACAACAGCTTGTCACTTGTTTTGGTATTACTGCTGTACAGAATGCCAAAAAGGGCCATAGTGCTAATTTTATGGAACGGTATCTGCCCCCTTGGACCATCATAGGGCAGTTTATACTCAACCGCTTCATAGTCCCAAGGGGCAGAATTATAGTGTAGTCGATGGCCTGCAATACAGTATTGGGGCGTTGTGTTTGGCTTCTGATAATTAATGCACCTGGTCTTAATAATAATTAGCGACATAATTAAGGTATAGTTTACATAAGATGTTTTTATGATTTATCAGGTATAGGCCGATGCCTGATCGCTTATCAGTGGTTTGCATGATGAAATGATGTATGCTAGGTGTACGAGTTAGAGATTATTCGACATCGTGCCCATAAATGACACTTCAGTCACCATTTCCGGATAGATTTGAACATTTTCATCACCCTATTTCTTAATTGTATGAAGGTGCTGAAAATGTTTTATTTAAAAGCCCGTACCGTAATGGTGAGGGGCTTTTAACATATTCAGCACCATAGGACCTTTAAGAAAAAGGTGGATGCAAATTTTAAGTCGCAACTGGAAATGGCGCATTAAGTGTCATATATAAGCACGATATCGAATCATCTCCACCGCGTACACCTAGGATACATAATTTCATCATGCAAACCACTAATAAGCGATCACGCATCGGCTTATACCTGATTCATCATAAAAACATCTTAAGTAAACTATACCTTAATTATGTCATTAATTATTATTAAGACCAGGTGCATTAATTATCAGAAGCCAAACAAAACGCCCCAATACTGTATTGCAGGCCATCGACTGCATTATAGATCTGCCGCTTGGGACTATGAAGCGGTTGAGTATAACCTGCCTCCATGGTCCAAGGGAGAAGATACTGTTCCATAAAATTAGCACTATTGCCCTTTTTGGCAATCTGTACAGCAGTATTACCAAAACAAGTGACAAGCTGCTGTATGACTTGCATTATTCGCCGCCGAAAAGCCCCCGCTAGAATCTTGCGCTGACCTGCTATGCAGTGAAGGCGAGGCAAAGGCAAACTTTCTTCTACCTTGTAGTTGTTCAGCTGGAAATTTTTTTTCTCCCTTAAAACAAAAACTACTCTTTTGAAACTTTCTGTATGCCTTGCCAACAAAACATACTATGCAACGATATATAAGCCATATTTTTACTTGGACCGCTACATTGAGAAAATGAAGCCTCAATATGAGTCAAAATGCCATTTTTTCCAACTTTGTCACAATATTATGGCAATGTTTCTGCTTCATAAGCTCCCGAAGTATTTTTTATCATTTATTATAGGAACCTATAAAACACATAATGTGAAAATATTACTCGCGAAAAAATCCGTGCTTTTTATAAAATACGCTAGACATGCAGCATATTGTAATTTTTCGCCAAAGCCAAAAATAAGGGAAGTTAAGACTAAAATGAATAAACTATCATTGTCATGAAAGACCAGCGCCTTAAGATTATGGAAAAAATTGTTTCGTAGTAATTCCTCAGAAGAGTGATTTTATACTAATTATTTAGCGCGACACAGTTTCACTTGGGTGCCCAAAGTTCGAAGCGCCCTCTAGGCAACACAAATTTTTTTTGCGAAGAATATTGCCTCAATAACTACTTATCACACTCACATATACCTGGACAAATTTTTTCAGCAGGATTGGAGATGGTCGAAAATTGACCTGGTACATTTGATATGAAATGACCCATACTATATATATATATATATATATATATATATATATATATATATATATATATATATATATATATATATATCGGATACATTCTTTGTGCTACGGTGTGCTCTTGCACGGTTGGCGTTAGCGCCTTGGTTCTTCCCCTTGTGCATTATTTTCTGCAACGCTCGAATGATTTGCTCGCGTGTACCCTGCGTCTTTGAGAAGATCAACCTGGTCGTCGAAACTATTCCACAGCCGGTGAACAGATAATTTATTTAGGGCATTGTCAAAGTAGGAAAAAACGATGCTACCCTTGACGAGCTTAGAATGCGAAGAATGAAATATCGGAAACGTTTTTTTTTTAGTTCTATAGGGTGCCCAACAGACGTGTTTTGATGAAAAAGTAATCCCTAAATCGAGGAAACGTCAAAAAAAACGTCTACTCGAAGCTCTTGAGTCACCACTAAAGGTGCTAAGCACTCACCTAAAAGGAGAATTATATTGAAAGATTGGAAGTGTGCTTTTGCAAGTGTTCCTCGTCACATTCTAACCCCCGTATTCTAGAACGTCCCTGCACTCGGCGCTCCACCTGGACTCGGGAATATCGATGGCAGATCCACCCTTCGGCAAAAATATTCATTGCACATGAGTGATAGCCGGCATCATTTGCTCAAAACCACTGAGTTATTTTAAGTCGAGCGGTGGCGCTTTGCTCAGCTCGTTCAAGTGAAGGGTGGAATTCGAGACGAGGCTTGTTTCAGAATACGGGGTTAAATTATTAAAAAGTCATCAACGAATCAAAAAACACGTATCACTTGCCCGGGTGTCAGGTGCTGCTGCAACAGTCTGTTTAGTTTCACAAAAAAGATGTCACTCAATACCGGAGCAATGCATGAACCTATGTACACACCATCTTTTTGTGAAATACCCCCTTTCCACTCTACTCAAGCAGAACCAAGGTAGGTTTTTATCAAACCCAAGAACGAGCCTGCGGCTATACCGGAAACATTTTGGAATGCCACAGCTCCGTAGCTGTCAATGCATTCCGCTGCGCTAGTAAGACGAACATCGTATGGTGTCGAACAGTAATGGTCTTTGATGTTCGAATGAAAAGGCAATTCAGCTGTCTAGTGTCCTTTCCTGCAAGAAAGCACACAACTTCCTCAGAATTCTTTACTTTGGCGTGATAATTCAACCATCAATTTGTCAAGATGCTGCTGCACGGTACAAAGTTAAAGATTTCTGCCGTGCTTTGTTTTCGGATACAATTACGCGTAGGGAACATTCCTTAACAAGGTGTGGGTTCGAGCTATGTTGGTACTCCACGATCCAGCTACTTCTTGCGCAAAATTTCTAAGACAACGGAAGAAACATGACACGGACAGGCGCAAACTTCCAACTGAATTTATTATCGAAATGTGACATATATACTTAAGTATGACAAAACAAAAGCACCACTGTCACAGGTGCGCAGTGTGTCAGCGCGCATCCACTAATCACTACCCCAGTCCCCAGATGTAGTGCTCCTTCCAAGAAGGTCCTTTCCTTCTCTGTCAAAGAAACTGATGTCATGCTCACGCAGTTGCTGCCCTCCCATTGCATTTGGGCTGCCTCCACAATCTCCACCAAAACGGTATTGACCGGAGCTAGTTAGTTCCCAGCTAACATTGGTTTGAGAAGCGGAACTTGATACGAGGGACAAAGAGAACACAGACATGGTGGACACGGCGAGAAAACAGCGACGTTCCATGTATGTCTTCTCTTTGTCCCTTGTATCAAGTTCCGCTGCTCAAAGCAATGTTAGGGACATTCCCGTTTATGGGTCTTCGCTGCAAAAAACCACGTCAAGACTTCATGTCTTGTTTCACTCAATGGCACTCGACAGCTTTGCGAGATTTAGCTTTCTACTTAACTGTGAGGTTCTTGTTCTCATCTTAGGCAAACAAACTTCACTAACCTGCTTAATCGTTCAATCCAACGCTTCATATGCCTTCGAATAGCACATAAACTTAGGCATGAAGGCAAAACCTGTGGATGACAGGCGGGTTTTTGCATAAGGACACAAAGGTTCTTCCTCCTGTCTTTGGCCATGTCGCGCATTCGACCGGACAGGGGAGCAGAGTACGCAAGATTTTGTGATCGGAATAGCTGCGGCAAGCTCGCCTGTACAAGGACCACCTTCACGCACTGAATTGAATGAAAGAACATGCTGGAAAGCCAGTGGCCGGAATGGATGCGCGTGGTGAACACAGCCGCTGAAGTGCTGTGGCAGTACTGCCTGGCAGTTCGAGGTCTGCTGCCAAAAAAAATCCGTGTAAACGAAAGCCCTGCTCACGTGCTCGGCAATGATAAAGGTCCCGGATTCGGTGAAGCAAGCGTTAAGCTGTGGGTCAAAGTACTCCGTCGAGCCCCAAAATAAACCTCCGGAGTTCCTCGCAATAACAAATAAACCATTCGAGACGTACGCCCGAAGCTTACAAGAAAGATGTGCACCTGAAAGGTCTTGATGCGCTTATCCGATTTGATTCTTCATGAAGTGACTTTCCGGTGCGTAAAACTGTCTCTTACCTGAAAGAACATGCGCTGTCTCTGCTACCTGTGAATAAGGAAGGCGGTTTTGCCGTGGTGCCTAAGTCTGTGTACTATTCGGAAGGTATCCGAAGCGTTGGCTTCAACGTTAATGGCAGGTTAGTGAAGTTTGTTTGCCTAAGATAAGAACAGGAGCCAGCACAATTATGCAGCAGAGTGAATCTCGCGCACAGCTGTCGAGTGCCATTGAGTTAAACGAGACGCTAAGTACTGGCGTGTTGTTTGAAGCGAAGACCCATTAGCCGGAAAGTCCCCTACGCGTAATTGTGTGTGAAAACGGAGCATGGCAGAAGTCTTTATCTTTGTTCCTGCGACAGCACCTAGACAAATGGATGGGTTGATCTCTTCCAAATTAAAGAGTTCCGATCAAGTTGTGTGCTTTCTTGCACAAAATGAGACTAGACAGCTGAATGCCTTTTCAATCTACATCAAAGACCTTTAATACTATTCGATAGCACAGAATGTCCTTCTTACTAGCCTAGCGGAATACATTGGACAGCACGGGGCGGTGATATTCCCAAAACGCTTCCGTATAGCCGTAGGCTCGTTCTTGGAACCTGCTGAGAAACCCACCTTGGTTCTACTTATGCAGAGTGGAAAGGGGATATGGTGTGTGCAGAGGTTCATGCCAGGGTGTATGAAGGTAGAGGTGACACATTGGGTCGAAGGCATAGCGGGGCAGCCGCATCAAAATAGTTGTTCACGTCCGCCTTCTTTGAGCCAGACAGCTCTCAACGCTGGGGGCCGGTATAACGTGTGTAAAACTGCTAGGAGCCACTTCTGTCCACGACGCCACGCATCGTGCGGAAACGTCTTTATTAGTGTTTTGTGAAACTATGACGCAGTTATTAATATGAATTGTATGAGTGTACAAAGTGGTTGGCAGCCCCCCGTTCGCGTAGCGCCACCTGCGAGCGCTTGCTTGAACGCCAACAAAGTTTCGCCACGCTCGCTCACCGCGTTGAATCACCTCTCCTTCCTACACCGTGGTTCGCGTATTGCTCCGATAATGAGTGGCCTCTTTTTTAGAGAAATTAAACAGACTTTTGCAGCAGCACCTGACACCCACGCAAGTGTTACGCGTTTTTTTTATTCGTTGACGACTTTTTAATAATTTTAGAATGCGACGTGGAACACTTGCAAAAGCAATCTTCCGATATCATTCTACTTTTTCGTTAGGGCTTAGCACCTTTAGATGGGACTCACGAGCTTCCGGTTGATGGTTTGTCTCACGTTTTCTCGATTTAGGGCTTCATTTATCATCTAAACACGTTTAGTGGGCATTCCAGCCCTAGAGCTAAAAAACCAGTTTTTATGTTTTATTCTTCCCATTCTGAGCTCGTCAAGCGCATTTATCCTTTGACAATGCCCTAAATAAATAATGTGTTCAACCGGCTGCGAAGTAGTTTCGACGACCAGGTTCGTCCTCTAACAGACGCGGGGTACCCGCAAGCAATTCTGTCTATATCCTTGCAGAAAAAATGTCAAGGTGAAGAACCAAGGCGCTTCTGCCAACCGTGCTAAAGCACAAGAATGAAGCACGAAGAATGTCTCCCCTATTCCATACCTACATTTCATTTTGCACAACTTGAAGAAAGTCGCGGAAAGGGCGGGAATAAAAGTTATCTTTACCGCACCCGACAAGCTTGCAAAAATGTTTCGAGTGATTAATGAAGAAAGTAAGAAACCTGTGTGCACGTAGAAGCGTCGTGACACGTTTGTACAGTGAACTGAAAAAGTGGTTTACGGAATCCCTTTGTATTACGGCGCGTCATACATAAGGCAAACAGGAAGATGCCGAAATGGTAGATTAAAACAGCACAAGTACAACACATTCAAAGTGCTATTATAAGGGCATCTAGGTAGCCATTGTAGGGACTGTGGTTGCGCAACTCGATTTGAAAACACTGGCGTCATGTCCAAATCAGCTGACAGATTAGCAAGGGGGGGGAGGTTTTTGAAGCCCTAGGGATAAAAAAGCTCAGGTAATTTTGTGCCAGCATGCTATCTGTTATGCTGTCTGGAGAAAGATGTCAGATTTCTTACAGAAACCCATTTTGCATGCGCAGTAGGAGGGACCACGTCATGATCTGTCATGTCTCATGCAATTTTTTCGTCTTGCGTTTGTTTTATACAGCAAGTATTTATTATGCGCAACTACTGAATAAACTTTCAGATGTTAGCGCGTCTTGTGTACGTGTCGTTCCTACTAGTCTGGTCCCTTTGTTTTCGCTGGCGCTGTTTTTTCTATCGAAGGCTTAGCGAATAGACTATCACTTAATGAAATTCCACACATCGCAACAAACCATTTTATGTGGTTGCAAGTACATACGCTATATTGAGTGAATAGGCAATTGATTCTGCTGTTTTGTGTCATGTTAAAAACTTGCCTCTCCTACGTGCGTTCACAATGCCTGTTTTTAAAATAAGGATTGAATGTTCTGCGGAGTCGATGCGGAGGAAAACAGTACGCCACTTAAGAATATAGGTGTGTTGACTTAGAATATTGTTCGTTGGCAGCTCTCTGAAGCTGCCAACTTGATAACTTTTATAAAGTAGAACGTTTTCTCATTCCGGAATCGGTACAAGAAATCGCGGATACCTAAGAATGTCACATTTTGTAAAGGCTTAATGAGTAATGGAAGACGCCAACATCTTGCATGCAAATGCTTCACCTCTCATGGATATTTTGGTATGCATTTTATTCAGCCTAAGATGGAGTCTTACATATGTGACAGAAGCCATACACTTGAAGAGTGCGTAATAAAATTGTATTTTCACAGGCCCTGCGTGTTCACATCAGTCAAAGGACGAAGGAACTACTGGATGAATCAAAGTGGCTGATTCAGGAGCGCGGTTCGGTAGACGTGAAGGTACGTAAATGTGGCGCTCTAATTTCCCAAGCAGTTATTGCTACTTTTTATTTGGATGATAACGATTCACCAAGCGCGAGCGGAATTTTCACACAAGGATATAAGGCGATTAACGCTGGGGTGAAATATTCTGGTGTTCCGTAACTCCGAAATACACACATCTGGAATGGCCAGCGAGCTGCTGAAAACTTGAATGTAGCACCAGGTTACACTAAAATTTTCGTCGTTCCCACTATTAGATTACTAAACAAAGCACTAGCAGTAATTCTCAAATGTACATCATTGATTTCTAGATATTGCTAAGTTAAACAAACAAAACATTGTTTTCACACTGAAAGTATGTTTCACATTTGCTTCTAGGGCAGCTGCTGCATTAGCACTAGATGTGGTTTATCTGTGTACATACGTTGTACTTCGTTGTTATTCAAGCAACAGAACTCTGCTCAATTTGCTTTATTGTAATAGAGCTTCTGTGGCGCAGCGTGTCCAAGCACCTTGTTTGCTTAATATGTGCATTATAGAAGGCTGTTTGTTGGTGCGGACTACTGGACTATTGATTTCAATTAACGGGCAATACATTTTCTTGAAGACACCTTGCAATAAACCTCTACGGACCCTGGGAGCGGAAACAAGCACTCAAAATTTAAGGAATACTGGAAGTGCAATGGTTCCATCATACTTATCATTGAAACAGCTACAAAAAGGGAGGCCGACGCATACTAGACCAATTTTACCCGCACTTTTATACGACTACCAGGTTAGTAGAAGCCTATACAGGTTACTGAGGACAACCATCCTAAAAATTGCACTGCGAATAACCATAAAACATTATCATGGACAACACCTTCTGAAAGTAGAGTGCATTGCACATTCACCCCTGGTTCTTTTTTTTTTAATTTCTGTCACCTCTCAACTTATTTTACACTCTCTTACAGATTGGCCAAACGAATAAGAATTATAGGATTTATTTCTAGTCGTCGCAAATTCATCACTTTTGAGAAAGAATAAAAAATTGTGCCAACATTTTCAGTACATTAAAGGGGCCATGACACCCAATTTTCGATCATAATATGCTTCACATATGATGATGATGATGATGATGATGATGATGATATGTGGATTTTATTGGCGCAAGGGCCATACTTGGCCAAAGAGCGCCATGAAAGATGAAGAAAACGTAACAATGATCCGTTATATATGACGGTACGTAAAGGTGTGAACAATGGTGGTGTTAAGTGGCTGTATAGGGGCCTAAAATTCCCCGCGCTATCTGCGGGTAAAAAACACAGAAATATTAAAATCATGAAAGTGACGTGAAATGTGCATAGGGAAAATGAATGGCAAGTGATCGGGGTGACAATATTGTGGGGATTTGATGTTAGCACGAACGCCTCTTCAGCACCCTTGTGCCCAAGGGCCTTGAGGCATGTGCTTATCCTGTTATAGCTACCGTAGCAGCAGCCTCTTTCCAGAGGTCGTGCTACGGATTTCCTGGGTAAATAACGTGAAAGCTGGGAATGTCTTTTAAAAACGCGTATAAAGCCTCATATTTAAAAATCGGTTCTTTGCCTATGAACATTTGAGGATGCAGTGGCATTTGTTTTTGGTAAGCTAGTGGGAAGTGCTTTTTCCTAATACGGTCTAATGCACTGCATTGGATGAGAATGTGAAGGAGTGTGAGTGGTTCACCACAGTGTTCACATGAAGGTGGATCGCCATCATTCAAAAGGTATGCATGTGTGGTATGTATGTGTCCTATTCGTAGTCTGGTAAGTGTTACTTGTGTGTGGCGTGACTTGGATACTGGTGGCCAATTACCGAGATACGGCTTGATAACGTGTAGTTTATTCTGTGTGTGCCTATCCCATGAGCTCTGCCAAAATGCCCGGAGCCCTTTCCACTGCGGGACCTTCCACTGCGGAAGGTCCCGGGTTCGATTCCCAGGGCCGGCCGGCTAACCACCGGTTGAATGGTAGAGGAGTACCGCAACCTGGCGCTCGGTGATTCGGGTGTACTCTCTCGATACGCACGGCTCGATGAGGTTGTCTGAAGTCCTCGGGCCTTTACCACCACAGGCACGGTACACAAGCTGAGCATCCGCCGTTGTCAGTGGGAGGCAAAAAAGACTAATTATGCTTCACATAATATCTTCATAATATCATAATATGCTTCATAATATGATCATAATATGCGTTCACAGTAAGCTAGCGAAATTTTACCGGATATCGTCGAGCACTTAGTTTATAATTGAATATTTTTCTAAACGCACGAGCGGCCTGAGAGTTGGGCAACACTGGCGGACTCGCGAGCCATGTCGTAACAAGGAGGTATCTGCATGCATGTGCGAGCGTCTGCATTCCAGTGAACGATATTGTTCCGTGGTCAGCTGCGCGTGAAATCGAGGTATATTAGCTTTCTTCTGCTCGGCACTGATAGCGAACGATTTGCAGCGGCTGAAACCTTTGGTGGAAGACGACGGCTCCGCTCCTTCCAGCACATGACGCCACATGTGCCATCGCAAAATGGCGGTAGCCGGTGGTGGGCGAGGTTTACGGCCGGTGACTTGTAGGACTTGTTCTGCGCTGAAATATTCTTTTACGGTCCTCTTTTCTTATCTGTATAGGCATAACAGACCCTCTATTTCTAGTTTTCGCTGAAAACCACAAAATTTTGCTTGACCGTGTCATTTCCCCTTTAACGAGCCGCTCACGGACGTACTTAATTCAGGATCCTCGCTACGGCGCAGTGTTGCCATCGATGGGCGTGAGCAATCCGCTAGAAAGCAATAAGAAATCCGCCAGATTCCGCTAGATTCTAAAACATATCCGCTAAATTTCCCGCTAAGACTTTTTTTTATTTAAAAAACAGTGAAATTTCATATGATAAAAGCATTTATCATCCTTAAAGGCTCCCCAAAATAATGAGAGTTCATCTAACATGTAGAATAGTATTCCAAAGAGTGTAACTAGAATACTAGAGGCTTCAGTGCTACGGTTGTCGTCAACATCATCATAGATGAGGCTAAAAGTTATAAATGTTCACTAAGGTTGAGCGTTGGGCTAGTTGGTGCAGCATAATTCCAATTTTTCACAGCACAGCAGGGCGATTTCGCTCCACTGGTTTTCAATGTTGTGATTGATTCCGGGGGCACTGGCATTGCTTCTAGCAGATGAATCAATGCCTCCTCCATGACGCAAAAAGTGTTTTCGACCGATAAAAGTAATGTCTTCTGGAGAACTGTGATGACGGGAAGTCGCTGCCTGATTTGATCTACTAGCGTGGTAATAAACCTTATGCATCTTTCTCGCATCACAGCTTCATCTGCGAGAGAGACAACGTCGGTCCTCTCAGCCTTCACGCTGTCAACGTACGTCTCAAACAGGTAGCCCAGATATGGCTTAGGGTTAAAGGGGTCCTCACGTCTGGACATCAGAACGTCCATCTACTTTATCGGAATCACGATTTTATGAAGCAAGCTTGAAAGCAAAGTCATGAGATCTTTCGGCAGCTTTGTTTGATCCACATCTATCACCTCGAATGTCTTATTATCCTCTGAACATCTGTGAGAATCGGTCTCAAAAAAGCAAGTACCCCAGATTGATCTGATTCTCGTACATACCATACAGTACTTCTGCCGTGTAGCACTTTTCAGTGCGCCTCGCCATCTCCAAGTGCATCTTCAATTCGGCCCACTCGTCTACGATCCTTGAAACAGCTATTTCGACGAGGTATAGCCACGGCGTCTTGCAGTCTTGCAAAATTTTCAGTGGTTCATCGCCGTCATTCATGAGACCGTAGAACTTCTTGCACCAAATTTACCGGGCAGGGGATCTTGCCAACCAGTAGTACGTTTTGCTGATTAGGCATTCTAAGTTTCTCGGCAATGCTTCCGAAGATTTTGAATCACGGCACTGCGTGAGGCATCCGCCAGAAATCCGCTATGTATGAAAATGGCCCGTCAAAAAATCCGCTAGCCGCTAGACAAATTTTCTTCCCGTCAGAATAAAATAAAATCCGCCAGATTTAGCGGAAAATCCGCTAAATTGGCATCACTGCTACGGCGTCCGTTAAGATCAAGGGTGAGCTCAGATAGGTTCAGTATTTTCATATTACGTGTAAGAAATTTTTTATCGTTTATAAGACACTGTTAGTCTGGGAGCCGTTTATCTCTTTCATATCCGTAAACTAAAGAGACACATATATATTATGTGTTTGAAACGGCAACTCTGCACAAGGGATGTAAATGAGTGCTTGTCTAGTTGAAAAGCCGTTCTGTCTTCTTTCTGTCTTCTACTGCATGACTGAAGAGAGTTCTCTAACATCACTAATATGGCTGACAACTTAGCCGATAATCTCAACATGAAAACTATTTTTCCATGAGCAACACACGTATTTAAAAAAATAAGAGCCTCACATCGAAGAAAACAGTAACAAAATTAGTCTCACACACACCGTGGTCTCGTATTAGAAGGGCTGGATGAGGCAGCGCTCAGTATATTACAGTTTGAGCTTAATCAGATATGTGCACGCACTGGGTTGGACTAAAGTTTGCATGCCACGCTACGGTAGGATTACATGAGATAGCGGCCTGTGAACTTTAACCACCCCTGTACATGCCCGCGAGAAGTAATTTTTTTTCTTTCCTTTCTTTTTTTTTCCTATCTCATTATTTTGTTTTCAGGGAAACCGCAAAAGCGTAACAAACCATCCAAACCAATTTTCATGTTGTTGTTGCTTCTGTGTATCTCTTAACAGGGCAAAGGCTCGATGAAAACCTACTGGCTTCAGGGAAAGAAGGGCCAGGGCAACGCCAACCGGCGGTACCCGGATGCTCCAACTGCCCTGTCCACCAAGCAAGAGTCTAAGCGCCGCAAGTCTTCCGTCGGGGCCCGTTCTGTGTACTCGCCGGTTACTTACGAAGAAATAGCCAAACACTCGCCGTCCAACACGCCTCCACCTCACGGAGGGGGCAACGTGACGTCGACAAAGCCCACAGCTGGCGTGAGTCCCACGACACAGACGATAGGCAACGCGCCGGGCACTGCAGTCGTCAAGGACGTCACGGGGAACACGGAGATGCCGAACGGCGGCTCTACATCGCCCAAGCGTCGGACTATGAGCGTTGCTCCCACGACGACGCCGGTGAACGCATCACCCCGGGAAACGAATGGCCGGCCCACGCCTCGGAAGAGTGCATGGACCGAGCTCGAACTGAAAGTTCCAACGCAGCCCTTAGCTCCTGCGTCTGTAGTGACCGTACCACCGCCACCAATCTTGACCGCCGTCGGATTGCAGCCGCCCTGCCAGCATTGCACGCACTGTCACAACAACTACAATCAGCAGCAGCGAAGGCTGGCTGACGTCTCTTCGGTCGAGTCTAGGGGCGACAAGCTGGGTTGCTGGGCATCCTCACCGCCGAATCGGGCTGGTGTCGGGGGGTCAGCTTGCTTCGAGCGCAAGTGGCGGCAGTGGTGCGGCTTGTTCCATCTTGTGAGAAAGGACGCTGGGAGTGCCAGTGATTAGCATCTTGAATGGCGGCTCAGCGGTTGTCCATGGAACAAAAGAACTGGTGGGCTTCTGAACAGGGTTGCTCGACGTTGTGTTGTTTATTTAAGTGCGAAATATTGTTTGTCTCGAAGTTTTTTTTAGGTCCTGCAAGAACAAGGTCAAACAATAGTGGGCATTTTAACCAACCTCGCAGGTGATGTGTTCTTTATTTAAACGCTAAATATTGTTTGGTCCAGAGAAGGAGACAATTTGGGAGCGCTTCTGGTGGGATGGACATGAAACTACGCGCTTGCTTAGCATGGAATATTATAATGGCCGTCTGCGTGGCCGCGTCAACATTGTCTATTATTGAAAGGCAGCGACCAGTTCTTGCGACCATAAAACAACGTGACAAGCGCGTAGGAAAGTCGCAGCAGCTTGGTGCTTGCGATCTGCACTAGGCAGGTGACATCTATTCTGTGGCTTCCCATGACTATTATGACCGCGATCCAGCCACAATGCTTGAATCGCAGAACGTTCCGGCATGCATTCTCAGGGTGTGTCCGTTGTTTTTCCGACGTCTGTAGTTAAACGAAAACATCAACTGAACGGGAAAGTACGCATGTTATCAGCCTATGTAAAAAAGTAACATATGGTTGGACATGTATGAGTGCACGCTATTTCCTTTAAATGAATACAGCGATGACTGAAGAGTGCTTTACTGTTATTCAGTGATAACAGAACAAAATAATCCCGAGGAAACTGCAATCCAGGGATCCCTCCGGAGCGAAACCTTCCACAAACATGTTTTGCTTACTCATAAGCCCGTTCCCTTGCTTGTCTCGTATGTTCGTGTAGTCCCAGCTTACTTCACGTGCGACTACGCTAAGGGAGCCGAGAAACTAGTCCCTGCGCACGGTACGTTTTATGATTGCGCGGCGTGTAAGAATGCGCGCAATAAAAACTGGCACGCTTGGACGTAAGAGTAAGTGAATAGAAAGCACGAAGAACTGAATGGTTAACTTCGGCAGTAACGCCAATTATTTATACCTTTCCGAACAAAGGCATTGTAATTCTATTTGCCCACAATATTTTGAAGGGGTTGTACCGAGATGTCACTAACGTGCGTAGAATATTCCGCCTTATAGCACTCGATGTCTACTTCATTATTGAATGGTTAGTAACTGAAAAGGATAATGAAAAGTGAAAGAGAGGCACTTGTTCCCAACGGAGCTGAACATGACTGCTAATATGAGCTAAAGGGTACCTGTTTTGGTGATCAGACTGAAAATACCATGTTGCTTGTAGATGCTAGTAGAACGTTTGGATTTCGTCTAGGATACTTGTTTGCAATGCCAAACATGGCTGGTCGAGGCAAATTTCTACGTTGAATTTTGTTGTCTAGTGTACTGATATCTCTACAAATTTATTCTTATCTTAGGCAAAACTGTTATTTATGAATTTCATGGTGTATATTGCGCGTGATCAGCTTTTCGTCATGCATTTTCCATGCACCCTGATCGCTGTGTTGTAATCGTTGATAGCAGTTTATCATTTTAGACTTGTCAGTCAAACGCAGTTACGAAGCCGATTGACAGGGACGGCTGCGCCTGAACAGATCGCAACTAGCCACCTAACTATGACAACTGCGTTGCTGTCCGGCGCTTCCGCTACGAACTTTATAAACCAGTGTGATATGATAAACAGAAAGAAAGGCCTTATCAATCAGAGAAGATATTTTAGATCTAATGAAACAGATAGAGCTTCCATAGGTAACATGTCCGCAATGCGTGCAAGGGCAGCATGTCCTCGTGCAATCATTTTGGCAAGCGATTGCAGTCTGTGATGTTATATACGAAGGCGATAGACATGTAACTGTGCGCTACACACCTGCCTTCCTTGAATTTCAAGGAAGGCAGGCAATACGCAGGAAGGCATCAAATGTGCAGCTATTCTTGGAGGCGTTTTCCTACGGGCGGCGCTAGACGCGTCGATAGAACAACACAAGAAAGTGACGAGATGTATTTTCATACGTGTTTACTCTCGTGGTAGAAAGAAATGAGCAATGTTATTTATTAACTGGCCGGGTGCTATTGTTAATAGGCAGAAAGCCTTCGAACATGTGCGTACGTATAGAATTTATTAATGTTGTATAATTCCTATAGATTTTAAACATTCATGAGCTGCGACTCCAATTTGACACGTGATACATGCACTTGGGGACATTTAAGAAGTTCTTATGCATTTAACATAGCATCACTACCTACAATAATGGTTCTGCTTTGTTGTTGGTTGTGCTTTTGACGAACGGACGTCAAAGGTAATTTTTCGCGATCATGCCTTTGTTATCACGTTAAAATAAGAAATATTGTGGGTTGAATTTACATTCAGTATACTTTCGATTGAACCGCTCACTCTCAATGGTAATATGAGCGAAATATCAGTCTACAAAAGAAGTGACAATACATCAAATGTATCTTAATTAAGGCGCATGCAGAATTACACGCTTAAGAAGTCAAGGAGCTCGCCGAAAAAAGTGTGCATACAGTGTATCTTGTGATATTTTTCATTGTTTTCCCTGTCATAAGCCAGACGTCTTAATTACCTGCACTTTTGTATGTGTGCCATACAAAATGTAGTAAAAATTTTTGAACGTCGACAATAGTTATTTTGTTAGATGAAGAGATCGCGTTTGCACAGTGATCCAAATGAACATCGCTGAATGTCGTCAATCGCTTTCAATCGTTTTGCCACTTGTTAATTTTGTTCACTTGGTGTTATTCTAATATGAAGCATATGTGCCTCCCATGTTTGTTTCAATATGTGTCCGTTCATTCTTTGAACCTTGATCCTTGGTGTGGTTCGAGGCTTTGGCTGCACTCTTTACTGAGCAGCCATTGACGGCTTTCTGTGGCTTTTCGTGTGTGGCTGCTGTAGCCGGCGTCGTTTTCATGTTTAACCGCATTATCGTTGTCCGCAGGCAGCATTGTGTAAAAATGTTGTGTTTCATGCAAATAAAAAGATGAGGCAAGTAGAGCAATACAAAAATACAGGATGAACTCGTATGTACTCTAAATGGACAGCCGGAAAGTGTCACGATAGTTGAAGCATTTGGTACTCGTTCTCTGAAACGAAATCTGTTACCCCGTTAAGTGTCCTAAGTGCGTATACCTAAAGCTTGGTGTCGCCTACTGCTTCAAGACAACATCCAACAGACGCATATATAGACATGATGTACAGACGCATACAATCAAAATACAAAGAAGTCACTGTTCACCGAAATATACGTCATTTTATTTTTGTTGTCTCCAGTACGTTTTGTCTCAGCAGGATTTTGTCTTGCGCACGTCTAGGGCGCAATCTTCTGAAAGCGCTCATTTACCTATACGAGTTCGTGCTGTCGAGTTATCATAACTGTTCACGTATCGCAAAAATTTCACACAGTACTAGGGAAGCGACGAAGATGAGCGCTCGCCTTCGTCCCTTCTCCTGCCCTGTGTCAAATTTTTGCGATACTTGAACAGTTATACATCACCAACATACGCAACTACACATTCTCGAGTTACCACTTCTGGAAGCTGTTTCATTTTATAAATTCATGTTCCCGTTCCATTTGTCCCTGACTGTACATCAAACGTTCAGCTGAAGCAACGTTTGAGACTGGGCTAGTAGGTAGTTTGTTGCCAGTGAAAAAACTCCCCATCTCCCGCTAAAGGGAACCATGTGAGGATGCGAAGCAGCGAGGAGATGGTTAGGTTGTGCGGTAGAAACGTCGCCGCTCCCGATTCGCGGCAGCGGCCCGAGCGCTCATCGCGGCGCTGCACAGGAGAGAGAATGAGGAGCGCGCGCTCCGTCATTTTCATACCGCGGAACTACCGTGGCGCCCCCCAGCGGAGTATGAAGGTGTCGCACCATCTGTCATGCGCGCTGCTCTGTAGAGTATAGGATTCCTAGAGCAGAGAAAGGGGGGGGCGTAGGAGAGAAAGGGTGAGGGTACGCGCATGCGTTGTGCGGGTGTGGGACGCGGGCGCCGCTCTTACGCTTTTGTTACTTACTGCGCTTTTGTTACTTGTTACGCTTTTGTTACTTACTATCATGCCCAATGTTTACCTTCGTCATATTGGGGCTACGAAATACATGAGGCATGCACAATCAGTTGTGCTTTTTGGTTTCTCTCTCTCTCTTTCTCTTTGCAATCTATCGGTTAAGATAATTTATTAACCATTAGATCATTGCTTTATTGTATAGCCTCAAATCTTGACATTTCATTCGTGTTAGTATACAGGGGTGTAGCAAATTGCTTTAACGTAATCGGTGGCGTTGAGAGGTTAGGGTGTGTGCTTGAGAGATGTTATCTTTAAGCGCAATATTGTCGCTACATTACTTTTCCCTGTTTAGATTTATTTCGCTAGGATACAGAACATTGTCATAGCTTATCGCAAATAATTAGCGCTCTAGAAAAAAATTTATTCACAGCATACAGCACGAAAGACAATATATACAGCAAAAAATACAACGCAGTATACATATCCAAAGAACACCGCTATGTCCAGGACGGGGCTCGAAGCTCTACCAGTCATTCAAGGTTCCGCTCGTCAGCCATGCCATCCGGTGTGGGACGTTTGGGTGGTCCCGCTCCGTCACCTGCAAAAAGGGTGAGGTATGAGTGTAAAAATTTTGGTTTGGCGAAGCCCCTCAGCATAGCTATCACCTCGTTTGACTCCCCTAGCAGAAACAGCGGCTGCAGGAGCTGTGCCCTCGTCACCAGCGCCTCCGTCGTCCGAGTCGTCATCGGTCGACTCTTCACTTGAGGAGTCGTCGCTGTAGTAATCTTCACTGGATGATTCGTCACTGGATGATTCATCACTGGAGAAGTCACGGCTGAAAGAGTCGTCACTGGGAGGAGACACTGCTGAAAGTGTCGTCAGTGGAGGAAGTCGCTGCTGGAAAAGTCGTCCCTGGAGGAGTATTCAGGATACCATGCCAAAATTCTCACCAGACTGTCGAGCAGGACGCGAGTGCGGAGGCTGAGGTACTGTCCCAGCTTTTGTACAGCCTGGAAAAGAGCGTGGTCAATGTTTGGAGGATCTCCGAGAGCCATGATGGTGCAATGGTACTCACGTAGTTTGGTGTCCATCTACGCAGGAGGCAGTGCACGTCCGCCGAAGAGCGAAGTTAGCCATTGACTCGGGCAGAGGAGAATTTCAGAAGTGCTGTGAGAGAGTATAACTTTCCCTGTTGTCAGACAGCGCGACTTCACTGCGTTTGTATCGCCCCCCATGCCCCACCTTGGAACAGATGCAGATTGGAGACCCAGTATGGAAGGAAGGGCGGCTGGTAGGTGTGCGAATGAAGAGAGCAATGCCTATTTACGCAACACTGTTTCTTTCTTCTTCTTTTCGCTTCTTTGACTTCTTCAGCTTTTACTGTACAGGTTACTGAAGTTTCCCGTGAAAGATGTCTCGATCATTCTAACGTTTCAGTAGTTTGATCTGAAACAAGCGCTTCTTTGCTCCAAGGTCAATGAAGTAGTCAATTCATTTTGCATTCACTGATCGTGAAAGGCCCTTTCCATTGAAGTAACAGCATTGATTTTTCTAGGGGAACAGTATCGATACTTCGTCACCTGGTGTGAGCTCACGCAGACGGCTCTTTGCATCGCAGCGAGCCCATTGGCTGTTTTTTGCACGTTTCAATTCTTCTTGTGCTGTGTTACGTCTCCTTGAGACGATTTCGCAAATAGGCAACATACTCGTGCGCAGTTCTGCTTTCCGTGCCTCGTGAGTCTTTTGTCCAGAGTTCTTTCAACACTGTCATCGGACCTCGCACATTTCGGCCGTATAACAACTCCCAAGAGAGAAAATCCTAAACTGGCTTGTGGAGCCTCACGGTAAGCGAAGAAAAGAGGAGTCAGATATCTGTCCCAGTTCTTCGGCGGCTCTTGACACATACGGCAGAGCATACGTTTCAGCGTGCCATTGAATTGCTCCATAAGGCCATTGTACATTGGATGATATGGCGTGATAGTCATTTGGCGAATGGACTGCAGGCGACTAACTTCTGTCATTAGATCTGGCGTCAATGTCCTGTCCTGGTAAGCAAATATACCGCGAAGTACGCCAATGCCCGGAAACAATTGTAATAGCACTTGTGCCACGCTTTTCGTTTCTCTGGACTGGACAGCAGAGCTACGGCGTCAGCATATCGGGTAGCGAAATCAACCATAGTTAAATATATGTTTGTTTGCACTGGCAAAATAAGGCCTGAAAAGTCATATTATATCAATCCCAACTCTCTTAAATAAAGTATCAATACCAGGCATGTTTCCTATTGGAGCTCCTCCCACAAGGTGTTTTGGAATCGTCCTCTGACATATCGCAACACTTGACAAATTGTTTTATATCCTCGCTCATACCTGGCCAATAGAACACGGCGGGCCAGCTTATCTGAAGGTCGTCTTAGTTCCTTGGTGTCCTATTATGATACCTGCATGCCCGGGCTCTAGTACAGTCAGCGTATTTGTTCTGGGTACTACCAGCTCTTTCCCGAAGGAAATACGAATTATTATGTACGGGGACATCTTTTCAACTATGAATTCATACTCGTAAGTGACAGGCAAGTAAGGTAAACCGCTTTTCCAATGCGTCAAAACACTTCTGAAGCGTGCTGTCCTGCTTATTCTGTTCAATGAACTTCTTTTTCGGTCTGTTTATCTGTCTGCAAAAGGGACAGCCGGAGCGTCCTTAACATTCTGTGGGTGCTTTGCAGTGGCCACGTGGCGAGGTCGATGAGGCATGCAGGACTCTTGTGACTTGTAGCAGTTATTTTCAAACTGTAAAGAGCCTTGGGTTCCACTTTCTTTGCTGGCTGGTGATCACTGAGGTAGGGGCGCTGCAGACCAACCCATTTGTCCCTTGGAAATGCACCTTGCACAGTTTCCAAGGATCAATGCATGTATAAGGGATCATACATGCATTTAGCGATGACTCTTCCTGAAAAGAACGGTTTCTCGACATCGATTTCCGCCTCGGGGAGGTACTTCACAGTTCGGTCGAGTAAGTACACAGGGCTGCTCTTCCCAGTAAAAATTCACATTGGCACAAGGTTTTTTTTTCATACTATCACCCTGTTGAAGCCTGTATCTCGAAGCACATCAACGGTTCTTGGCCGAATTCGTCCCTTAATTCGCCTCGGGTAAGTTACCGATGTATGGTGCATTTTTACCAAATGCTGCTTTTACAATCGGGACTTTCTCTCCCTTTTCTAGCGTCACAATGGTTTCATCCTTTTCTTGAGGATCGATAACGCAGGAGGTTTGAGGAGTACCGCTCGAAATCCAGTGCGGTGTCGATATCGTCCACATTTTCTCACAGGCTGGATGAAACATAAGGCTTTGTATATTTTTTTTACAATCAGCCTCTGTGTCCAAATTTGTCGTACAAGTCGCATTTCTTTGTAGCTCGACATTTCGGCTTCCTCTAACCGAGATTTGGCTCTCTATCACTGGAGGCCTTTTTACCAGTTCTGCAAGCTTGCCTAGGTCCGAAGGGTTGTTTGCCCGTGTGCCTACAGGTAATTACCTGTTGCGGTCACCACTTGAGCGTTGAACCTTTCCTTTTCTGAGGATGACGTCGAGACCCTTGTGGCAACGCTTCATGTATTGTTGCACAATAATTTTCTCCCTTAGAGCGTCAAACGACTTCTCTACTCTAGCCGTTTCAATCCGCCTGTCAAAGTATCCTGCAAAGTTTTTCCAATAGTTATGTATATCCTCTTTGCATGGTTCAAGCCTTCAGAAAAGGAAACAAACTTATTTCTCCATATCTCAGTAGCTAGCAGAGCGATTCCAATTGTTTATTGCATTTCATACCAGTAACTTGTGTGAAATACGTCGTAGAAACCTTAGAAAGTCGACATTGTCCGGGTTGCAGCTGCCAAACGATTTTCGAGTAACTTTTGCTTCTTGCTTTTAGAGCCGCGTGGTTGGCCTCTGATCGCTTCCTCGACGTTGTCTTCGAGTCTAGCTTGCTCCCTTTTCGTGGCGGCGATGAGCCGGAAAAGCGTGGTTGGCATTGGTCACTATCTCCAAGATAACGTTGTCAGTAACTTCTATTGGAAGGTCGATAATCACTCTGGCGTGCCATTCGCCTCGCCTTCTCGCATCTTCACTAGTATCTAGAACCTACTTTCTTGTCGAGCAAGTAAAAATAACAGTTAGGTTTTGTTTTTTCCTTCTGAGAGCGCATCACAAGCGCACCTTCGTCCATTTCCCTCCGAATCAACGAAATGATTACTGCAGCCCATTGCTCCTGCTCTTGTACTCTCAACACTGGGCAGTGCAGTTTTTCGGCTGACCCATAAGAACTGCCCTGTGCGACTGATGTGCGTAGCTTTACGACAGACAGAAAAATACGAAATTTTGTATCAGCGTAATATACTGATTCGGGTGCCTACGTAGAACGAGGCCAAAGGGCTCATTTCAGTTCAAAGTGATATGGCGCAATACGAACAAGGTGATAGTCACAAAGCGCGTCATTTCTTTCTCATGTTGCTTTCGGCGTTATGTTTTTTGCGGCATTTTGGTTTTTCGGCTTGCGTTTTTTAGGCATTTTAATTTTTGCCGCATTCTGAGGTATCGCCTGTTCGTAATTCGGCGACCCGTTCAGGATGCATTTAAGGAAGCGTATATGCACATGCATATGCCACTATGTGTGGATGACTCACGCAGATTTCGCTGGTGCAAGTTAGTTCCCTTCTTTAGACATGTAGGCACTCAAGGTCAGAAAAAGCTCCCCATCTCCAGTCGCACGTGATTTTAGCGGCGACAATGATGGTGGCACAAACATCGAGTCTTTCGCTTAAATTTGTCTACCAAGTTCTTCGTACGTTAGCGTGCATAGAAGAATGGTCACACAGTTGAAACTGGATTTCACGCAGTCATGACCACGCTCGAAACATTGCGTTAAACCGGGAAGTTCGTAATATCCAGCAAAACATTTTTTGATCTCCCGAAATCTAAAATTGTTACGTGGCGTCAAACAGAAGCTAACGCCGCATTCTATTTGTCGCTACGCCAGCGCATGTGAGAAGTCCGCGAGGGCGTTCTGGACATGGACACTGCTATGTCCGTGCGATGCAGGTCACGTGAAGCTACGATAGGCTACCGATATGAAAAGATGGAGTGCACTCATGCAATCATTGAGCGAGTAGGCCGAGCAAGAAAGTTACTAGGAGGCGATCAGTGCCCCCGTTATTGCATGGTTCATTGGCATGAACCATGCAATAACGAAAGCCACAACCGCGTTCCTGTAGCCCCCCGCCGCCCCTAGTGCCATTTGACACGTATTAGTGCTACCAACTGGTTGAATCCATTGTTGCGGGCCTCGGCGTGGCTTGCAGCCTTGTGAAGACTAAGTCGAGGGCGTGAGTAGGGCGGCTAGATGCTTTAACAGGGTGGTGTTCAAGCACACATTGGAAGAAAACCCGTCTTGTCAAACTTAGACAGAAATCACCGCTTCTTTCACTCACTTATTTGTGGAAGAACTTCGTCAAAGCGGGTACTGCCCTAGGCAGGGTCTTTAATTTGAGTTGATAACATTGATCCCTAAGGGATATTGAAATAGCTTCGCAAATAGGGAAATAAATAAAATCAAGTTTTAAATTAAGGGCCTGAATTGTTTTCTTGTTACTTCCTGCTTTTGTTGCGATAGCAATTATACGGACACCCTTGCTGAGGTTTTAGCCGTCGCCGTCATGTCTAGTATATGTATGTATATATAAATAAAAGCCACAAATAAAAATAATTTTAAAGAAAATTTGTTCGAAGCCCGCTAACCGGGATTCGAACCTGCGCCCCTTCACTGCGATGCACGCTGCCTTAGACAATTACGCCATGCGCTATTCTTTCTCCAGGCTACTAACAGCATAACGCAAACGCACGGGACACCACACGAGACGAAATTGAAATTATGCGAGAAGCGGGTTACGCTGCCCGCGCTCCGTTTGGGTCGTATCGCTGGCGACCCATGTCTGTTTTCCATTCCGGGGTTGTAGCGCTGCGCCACTCGCCCAGGGAAAAATATCACTCCATGGCTCTTGGTGTCGCGAGCTAGTCCAACGGGTTGTGAAAACGCTTTGGCTCTTGTATGCTTATGGCAGAGAAGAGGATGAACCATAATCACAATATATATCTTACACCGTGACCAGAATCGACGCCAGCAGGGAATGCCATTATCTCTTGAGGTCGCGTGCTGTTTGTTTTTGTTCACCGCCACCAAAAGGCCTGCAGGGTCTTGGGACAACGCCATTTCATGAGTCCGTGAGTGCCTTGCGTTCTTCGCATGTGCCCTGGCGGCTCACAAACTTATTGGGTCCTCTAGCTCCTTGGGTCCCGGATTCAAAAACTCTGTATAATAAAATGTTTCACCGGAGTATGGAATGTGCACCTCCGACTTGTACTTTGGCATACCCAGCATGGTCGCCCGTCTTCGTGCTACCATGCTCTTGAGGGAGCGGGATCTCTTGAGGGGGAGCGGGATCTGTACGTCTCGTGCTTTCACAACAAAGTTGGTGCTCAATCTATAGACCTCGGAAGGTCACTTTCGCTCACGGAAGGAGTGAGCTGCTTGCTAAAAGAGCCAAAGTCAGTGCTAGTTGAAGTAACAACTACGAATGTTAGCTTGCGTTCGTCCTGTGCGTACCTCTGCGTTCTTTTCGTGCGTCCTTTGTGTTTTTGCATCGCGCAGCAACTATCAAGCTGCTTGCGGTTCTTCGTCAGAAATTTTTTTTGCTATCGCATTCATTGCCTCGGCCTTAAGGCGAAACTGGAACTTTTAGTGTTGGGGCCCATATCATTTCCTGTAAAATATACCGAGAGACAATGGCCCATTCAGATGTTACAGTTTTGTTCCTTACTATCATGCTGAATTTATACCTTCGTCGCGTGGGGGAGCTATGAAATGCGTAAGGCATGCATAATCAGTTGTGTTTTTTTTGGTTTCTTTTTTGCAAACTACCAGTTAACATAATTTATTAACCAGTAGATCACCTTTTTTTTAGTATAGCTCAAATGTTGACATTTGATTTGTGTTAGTATACACGGGGTATAGCAAATTGCTTTTACGTAATGGGTGGCGTTGCGAGGTTAGTGTGTGTGCTGGAGAGATGTTATCTTTAAGTGCAGCATTGTCACTACATTACTTTTCCCTGTTCAGATTTCATAAGCTGTGCTACAAAACACGATAGTGGCTTATCGCAAATAATGAGTGCTCTAGCAAAAAAAATTTATTCACATCATACCGCACGAAAGACAAAACATACATTAAAAAATACAATACACTATACAGATCCAAGAACACCGCTATGTCCAGGACGGGGCTCGAAGCTCTGCCAGTCATTCAAGTCACGGTTCCGCTCGTCAGCCCTGCCGTCCGGTCTGGGACGTTTGGGTGGTCTCGCTCCGTCACCTGCAACAGAAAGCGAGGCTTCAGTGGAAACATTTTGCCGCACCGCAGCTATTACCTCGTTTGACTCCGCTACCAGAGACAGTGGCTGCAGGAGCTGCGCCGTCGTTCACAACGCCTCCATCGTCTAGGTCATCGTCGGTCGACTCGTTACTTCAGGAGCCGTCGCTGTAGAAATCTTCACTGGATGATTCGTTACTGAAGGAGTCACTACTGGAAAAGTCGTTCCTGGAGGAATATTCAACATACCATGTCCACTTTTTCACCAGGCTGTCCAGCAGGATGGGACGGTGGAGGCTTGGGTACTCTCGGAGTTTATCTCCAGCCTGAAAAAGAGTGTGAACAATGTTTGGAGGATCTCCGAGAAGCATGATGGTGCAATGGTATTCACGTAGTCTGGTGTCTATCTACGCAGCAGGCGGCCCTGGTCGGCGAAGAGTGAAGTTAGCCATCGACTGTGGCAGAGGAGGTCGTCAAGCAGACTGACGTCACTGCGCTTGTACCGCCCACATCGCCCAGGGAACAGGTGCTGGTTGGAAACCCAGGATAGAAGAGAGGGGGGGATGGTGGTGTGCGTTTGAAAACAGCAATGTCTATTTCTGCAACGCTGCTTCTTCCTTCTTTCCGCTCCTTTGAATTCTTCAGCGTTTACTGCACAGGTTGCTGAAGTTTCCCGTGAAACATGTCTCGATCTTTGTAACGTTTCAGTAGCTTGATCTGAAACAAGCGCTTCTTTGCGCCTAGGTCAATGAAGTAACGAACTTCATTTTTTCATTCGCTGATCGTGAAGGGCCCTGTCCATTCAAGTAACAGCTTTGATTTTTCTAGGGGGAACAGTATCGATACTTCGTCACCTGGTGTGAGCTCACCCAGACGGCTTTTAGCATCGCAGCGAGGTCTTGGGCTGTTTCTTGCACGTTTCAATTCTTCTTGTGCCTTTTTTTGTCTCCTAAAGATGATTTCGCAAATAGGCAACATACTCCTACGTAGTTCCGGTTTCCATGCCTAGTGACTCTTTCGTCCAGAGTTCTTTCAACACTGTCATCGGACCTCGCACATTTCGGCTGTATAACTCGAAGGGAGAAAGCCCTAACTTGGCTTGTGGAGCCTCCCGATAGGCGAAGAGAAGAGGAGTCATATCTCTGCGAGTTCCACGGCTGATCCTGACACAAAAGGCAGAACATTCGTTTCAGCGTGTCATTGAATCGCTCCACAAGGCCATTGCACATTGGATGATGTGGCATGATAGTTATTTGACGAATGGACGGCAGGCGACAAACTTCTACCATTAGCTCTGGCGTGAATGTCCTCCCCTGGTCAGCAAATATATCGCGAGGTATGCCAACCCTCGAAAACACGCTTCTCTGCCACGCTTTTGGTTTCTCTGGTGGACAGATCTATGGCGTCAGCATATCAGGTAGCGAAATCAACCATAGTTAAATATATATACTTGTTTCCACTGAAAGAATAAGGCCTCAAAGGTCAATAAATCAATCCCAACTCTCTCAAATGGAGTATCAATAAGAGGCATGTTTCCTATTAGAGCTCCTACCAAAACGTGTTTTGGAACCTTCCTGTGACATATCTTAAGGCTTGACAAATTGTTTTATATCCTCGCTTATACCTGGCCAATAGAACTCGGCGGTCAGCTTATCTGTAGTCGTCTTCATTCCTTAGTGTCCTGACATCAGACCTGCATGCCCGGGCTCTAATACGGTCTGCGTATATGTTCTGGGTCATCTTTTAACTGAATAAGGGCGCGCACACAGACACGGACACTAGAAGAACAAAATGCACACAACATAAGCGCCACTCGCAACTAAAGTTTATTGGAAAGAAAGGCATGTACACATATATCACTTCTGTCACATGACCTGGCAAGTGAAACAGCAAAAAAAAAACACGAAAGGGGGGCTATAAAACACGTGCCTCAGATCAGACCCTCAGAGTGCTGATGAGATATGAAAATTCGTTGTCTGTTAACGTGATGGAGGGTGCACTTACGCATTTATTCCCACTTCTCCTAATGTGAAACGCCTCTATCAGCTCTCTGGTGGTCCGATCTGGGTGTTTAGATAAAATAATAGAATCACAAAAAAGGGGTTGCAACCGCACGAGCTGCAATGTTTGGGCATGTGTGAACTATCTTTTGTGTCCAACGATCTCCTATGTTCTTGCAACCTGGTGGGAAGCGGTAGATTAGAGTGAGTGCGGAGTGCAGTATTGGCATCGCATGACTGCTCATTCCCTGTGACCTTAATTAAAACCCGGTCACCTGTTTGGTTTCAGATCCTTTCCACCTGGAACGTGACTTCGGCAAAGGCGTGACGAAGACTAAGTGTTCCAATAACGAGAAGTTTTAGTTCATAAATAAGTCTGCTTCACCTATACGTCTTTTTCTCGCGTCTTTTAATGTGAAAGCGTAATAGTCGACCAACAGGTGGAGGGCGTCTGCAAGTGATGCAAGCGGTGAAAAAGTTTCGTCCCGGGCTATGTTTCCTTGCGCTTTACGGCGGCGTTAACGACCTGTGCACAAGCAAAACTGAAGAAATTCCTGATGGTATAAGGGTAGGTGGATGTTATTGTGATGATTTCTTGAAGTAACTACCATATGTTGTTAATGATTAAGTGCGCGAATTTTAGCCGCCGTGCTTATGTGTTGCAAAGCATGCTAATAGATAATACACGCGCTTGCGTGAACACGATGAGAGTGTGGAACTCTCGACAAACGACTCCAGTGAAGACTCTTCCAGCGGCGACTCCTCCAGTGAAGACTCTTCCAGCAGCGACTCCTCCAATGAAGACTCTTCCAGCAGCGACTCCTCCAGTGACGACTCTCCCTGCAGCGACTCCTCCAGTGACGACTCTCCCTGCAGCGACTCCTCCAGTGACGACTCTCCCAGCAGCGACTCTTCAAGCGACGACTTTTCGAGCAGCGACTCCTCAAGTGACGACTTTCCCAGTAGCGACTCTCCCAGTAGCGACTCTTCAAGCGACGACTCCTCAAGTGACGACTCTTCCAGCAACGACTCCTCAAGTGAACGACTCTTCCAGCAGCGACTCCTCAAGTGACGACTCTTCCAGCAGCGACTCCTCAAGTGACGACTCTTCCAGCAGCGACTCCTCAAGTGACGACTCTTCCAGGAACGACTCTTCCTGTGGCGACTCTTCCAGTGACGACTCCTCCAGTGAGGAATCGTGCAAGGGAGATTCCTACAGCAACGGCGTGGACGACCGGACCTGGACGTTGGTGACGACAGCGCAGCTCCTGCAGCCGCTGTCTCTGCTAGCGGAGTGAAACGAGCTGGGGTTTCGCTAAAACAAAATGTTTCCACTGATGCCCTACCTTCAGTTGCACGTGACGGAGTGGGACCAACCAAGCGACCCAGACTGAACGGCATGACTGACGAGCGCAACCGTGACTTGAATGACTGTTAAAAATTCGAGCACCGTCCTGGTCATAGCGGTGTTCTTGTTTAGTAGTGTATTTTTGCAGTATGTTTTGTCTTTCATTCTGTATGATTCGAATAAATATTTTTCCTATAGCGCTCCTTATTTGCGATACGCCATTACCGTGTTCTGTAGCATGGCTAATTAAACCTAACAGGGAAAAGTAATGTAGCGACAATATTGCGCTTAAAGATAACATCTCTCCAGCACACACACTAACCTCGAACGCCACCCATTACGTAAAAACAATTTGCTACACCCCCTGTATACTAACACGAATCAAATGTCAACATTTGAGCTATACTAGAAGTCAATGTGATCTACTAGAAGTCAATGTGTTGTCCCAACACCCTGTAGGCCTTTGGGCAGCGAACAAAACCAGAGAGCGCGCGGCCTCAAGGGATAAAAATTCCATTTACTGCTGGCGTCGATTCTGGTCACGGTGTCATATATACTGCGATTCTGGTTCATCCATTTCATTCATCCCCTACTCTGCCATGAGCCTACAAGAGCCAAAGCGTTCCCACAACCCGTCGGGCTAGCTCGCGCCATCACGAGCCATGGGGTGCTCTTTTTCCCTGGCCGAGTGGCGCGGCGCTACAACCCCAAAATCGAAAACAAGCGTGGGTCCCCAGTGATACGACACAAACGCTGCGCGGGAAGTGGTGCAGCGTAGCCCGCGTCTTGCATAATTTCAATTTCGCCTCGTGTGGCGTCCCGTGTGTTTTCGTTCTGCCGTTAGTACCCTGGAGAAAGAATGGCACATGGCGTAATTGTCTAAAACAGCGTGTAGCGCAGGCAGGGGGCGAACGTCGAAAAATATTTCTTTAAAATATTTTTATTTGTGGCTTTTATTTATGTACACACACATATACGGGGCATGACGGCGACGGCTAAAACCCGCCAAGAGTGTCCATATAATGGATATCGCTATATAAACAGGAGTACAAAGAAAACAGTTGGGGTCCTACAGTTAAAACTCGATTTTATCTAGTTCCCTATCTTGCGAAGACATTTCAATATCCCTTAGGTATCAATGTTGTCATCAACCCGAATTAAAGAAACTACCTAGGGCATTGCCCGCTTTGATGAAGTTCTTCCACGAACAAGTCAGGGAAAAAAGGGCGATTTCTTTGTAAATTTGACCAGACTAAAAGCCAAGGCGCTGTTTCATTATGCAAAGAACCAATTGACGGAGTTGGTGCTGCGTAATGTTGCTCATAGACAAGATTACATCACTTTGCGTAGAGGAGGATTGGACAGGTGCTGGAGAGGCGTTCGGGAATTGTTTTTAGAAATGTCACATCACTGTAATATTTGCGAAATGTGATCATCACGGCCTTCTGCACGAATTGGCGAGCTTGTTTGCGAGGTGTAACAAAAATAGAAAGTTGGAGCCTGCTTACTGGCCCTTTAAGTACATTTAAGCAGCATTAATGTTGGCGTAAGGTCAAGCAGCAAGTGGGCATGACATCATTCATGTTTTATTTAGAGCGGCTTCCTCACAGATGAGTGTCGATAATGTGCCTCCTCCACGAGACCACCGTATGTTTTAAATATTCTTTGTTTAGTTTTTCTGTGGATCCCTTCGAGCTTAGTCAGCTTGAAAACAACAGCCTGACGGACAATGACGTTGATTTGATGGATGGAGGAGGTGCGTAAAGCACTGTCATTGGGTCATCAAGAGATGATAGCAAGGTAATCACCTTTAGCATGAAGCGCAGTGATGTGATTGCAGCGCCAGTTGTGCAAAGGACTGAAGCCTCTATCCTGCTGCCTTTTGGCCAAAATCACATGATTGCTTCCAAGTTTGTGTCAATGGCATTTGTGTAGTATTTGAGGGGAAAAAAAGGTGACAGGCACTCCAAGTAACTATGAGTGGTGATGGAAGCATACAGGCGAGTGCAATATTTGTTGAAGCAGTCTCTAAAGGTAATAACAATGTATCTCGGCCGAAAATTTTGTTGTATTAAGCTGATGGTCACCGCCAAGTAAATCACGCTTGTTGCCTCCTGATGGATTCTTCTTACTATGCTGTTTGTACGTAATTACCATGGGTGCTACAATGTTGCCCTCTGCGACCACCTTGCCCAGACACAAATACATGCATGCAGCATTTTGTAACTGGTGGCTCCAGCATCCAAGCACGTGCCTCGCTGTAAACTGCACCCACTGCCAACTCAATGAGCAAAAGTCTTCATGGACCATTTTTTAATGCAAATAGTATGCAGCACACAAAAAAACTAAGCTCACAGCTTGCACGAGAGCTTCATGTACTGATCAAAATGGCAGCAGCTGTCCTGTGCATATGCACACTCTGCAGTACTTCCATTTTACTGTTAATAATATTTGGGGTTTAACGTCCCAAAACCACCATATGATTATGAGAGACGCCGTAGTGGAGGGCTCCGGAAATTTTGACCATCTGGTGTTCTTTAACGTGCACTGACATCGCACAGTACACGGGCCTCTACCAATTTCGCCTCCATCGAAATGCGACCGCCGCGGCCGGGATAGAACCCGCGACCTTCGGGTCAGCAGCCGAGCACCGTAGCCACTGTTCCACCGAGGCGGACGCATTTTACTGTTGAATGTGACATAAAGCAGGATAATAATAAGGTGAGACGAAGATGATTTCCATAGCAAAAACTGGGTGCAGTGCCAACATGTGGAGGCTTCCATTTTCATTTAAAAAAGGCTGAACTGGCTCAATGATAATACCATGTTGTCTACACAAGATGCCCATACTTAAGCTCAACGTTATTGAGCCTCTTGGTTTTAGTGTCTTGTGAAAGCAAGAAAAGTCATCTTTTAATTAACTTTGGTAAGCGTTCTGTGTCTAAACTATTTTTTGTGTGTGTTATTACAGTATTATGCAGGCAGTGAAACATGGATCAACAAGGAGTCTTGGGAGCTGCTTATGAAAGCTTCCACAGACTCCATGTTCTGCAGGGCTGCTGTCATGCTGCACTGGAGCGCAGACCAGTTCCGCAGCCGAAGTGTTACAGGCACACTTTCTAACAAGTGCCGGGCGCTCGGCAGAACGATAGCCAAGCGGGCTCTCACACCTGAAAAAGGTTTCTTCGCTGAAAGGCATGTTAAATCTGCTTAAAACGTGGTATCATTGATAGATTATGAAACTTTTCGTGCTGCCTGCATCATATGAAGGAGCAAATGTTGGCTGCAAATAAAGTTAAAAAGAAACGGAGGAGCTTGCGTAATACCATGGAATTCAAGTTGCAGAAATTGAAAGTTTATGCAGCTGATGCAACTGCACCTTTGTGCTAATGGTGCCTAAAAATGAACCAATGAAAAAAGGAAAACATTGAAGGCTTGTAATGCAGCACAGATTCTTTGACTGAAGGAGTTGCATGTTTATTTAAGCAATTTTAAAAAAAGCTAAAAAACTGTGACAAGTAAGTGACATGACTTTGTATTGAGTACATTTAGACTTAATTAGCTTATTGAAGTTTGTGAGCAAATTATTATGTGATTCTTTCACTTTATGTTATTCATGAAGTACTGTCCCCATGTTAGAACAGATTTTTAGGTCATTAATGGTTCACCTTATTTTGTGCAGCATTATTCCATGTCTACATGGGTGCCGTTCCAGCAGAAGATGCTGCAAAACGGATGAAATCCGTGAGGAAGAGCCTCCGCCAAAAGCTTGGGGATATGCAGAGGAAAAATCCGCAATAAATGTGGCCGAGGAAAAATCCGCAATAAATGTGGCTTTTTTTGTGCAAGATACTCTGCATTGCTTTTGTCCTTTACGCTTCAGGTAACCCTGTTTCATGTATATATTGCGCTGTATTTGTTGCAGTAGCAACCCACTCGTACCAGCACCTCCATTAGCAAAATAGTATGGTTCACCAAAACTTAATTTTTTTCACATGACCGACAATTAACACAAAAAACAAGGTTTTCGAAAAACTTTATTCAAATACGTGTTTAATGCCATGAAGCTACAATTTACGACATGATTGGAGTGGTGGACAAGCATGTTGTATTCTTTTCTGTGTTGAACACATTCATTTTACTTATAAAATAAGATACTCGCATGCAGATTTGCCACATCAGTGGCACTTTATGCACGAAAATGTGGAAATTGCATGACGTGAATAGAATATCAATCACTGGACATTTTTCTACAAATACGCTGATGCTTAAAACCATTAAGCGAGGTATGAAATTGACACGCAACTAGTAAACGAACCTTTGGGGTCATTTCTCGGCTAGATTACATTCGATTAGATACTTCGGTTTCTAATCCACCTTTTCCACGATGCCATGGCGCATACGCCTTTCCCCTTGTGGAAAAGTCTCAAAACGACCCTTAATCTCGGAAGCTTTTGTTCTGGCAATACCGGTTGTCCCAGCCACTCCCAAAACCCCACCAAAATGACAGAGGGCAGCACAGGAAGACGAAAAAGGCAGATTAGCCAATGCCAGTAGGCCAGGCATCAGCAGGCCAGTACCAGCAGGCCAGTACCAACAAGCCAGTACCAGCAAGCCAGTACCAACATGCCCAAATTACGTGTTCCCACAGATCCAGCAGGCTACTGGAATTTTCAATAGGGTCTGCACGGACGCCACCCTGTTAAAACAACTAGCCGCCCTTGTCAATGGCGCAGCCTGGGGGTGGGACACTGGGCAGGTGTGCCCCCCCCCCCCTTCGACATTTTTTTTCGCCATAGCATAGGAAGCACAAAATGACAATCAACCACATCTGCCTGCCCCCCCCCCCCCCTTCAGATCAAAGTGGTGCCCTCCTCCGAAAAAAAATCACAGCATATCCACGAAGTGAATGATGATGAGTGGGCGAAGCTGCGGGGGATCATTCGGGTAACCATGAATCCCCCCCCGTACATTGCCCACTCGATCATGCAAAGACGGGACACGTCGTGACGCAAGCCCTCGCCGCCTCTGGATCGGCTTGCCGGTGCTGCCGTGCCGCTGCAGCTGCGCGAGCCTTCGCCGCCTCTGGTTCAGAATGGCTGCTTGGGCGAGTTGGTGATTCATGATTGCTTGATTTACGAGCGCGTAACGTGAACAGAGACTTGTCTTTCTTAGTGTCCTTGTCTTTCTTAGTCCCTGTTCACGTTACACGCTCGTACATCAAACTCTGGATCAGCTTGCCGACGCTGTCATGCCGCTGCAGCTTCGCGAGCCCTCAACTCCGGGTCGGCTTGCCTGCGCTGACGTGCCGCTGCAGCTTCACGAGCCCGCAAATCTGGATCCGCTTGTCTGCGTCGCCACCGCCTACTTCTCTCTCGCACAACTTGAAAGCCCGTGCTGCAGCCGCTTTGCGAGCCCTCCAGCTCCGCCGCCTTGTCTTCGTTGTTCATAGCAGTAGTAGTAGTATCGCAGCGCACTGAGTGACGACCGTCGAAAGAGAGAGGAAGCGCGCCGAGAGCCGAGAGTGGAGCAAGTGCGCCGGAGATTGGAGCGAGCGCCGCAGAGTCATCTAGTGGGCGCCATGCTAATCAAATGAGAGCACAGCTGCGCCTCTAGCGGGAGCGGCGAGTACTAGCGTGGCTACACCGGGGGAGGGATGTACAAGACTCGACCTTAAGGAGCTTCGCCACTAAAAGAGAATGTGCTCTGGAACGCGCTTATTGTTCATCGTCATCAGCGTCATCGTCATCGTCGTGGCGTATAATGGTTACCTTGCATGTGCTGTACCGCGATGACAGCGTCATCGTCATCGCACTAGTGTTGCTACGCCGAGTGACACCGGCGGAGTGATGGACATCACTCGACCTTAAGGAGCTTCGCCCCCCAAAAATTTCTGCCTACGCCCCTGACTCTAGTCATGCCCTCGACTTTATGCTCACGAGGCTGCGCCGATGCCCGCAACTATGGATTCAACAATCGGTATCGCTAATACGTGTCGAATGGCACTAGGGGCGGCGGGGGGCTACAGGAACGCGGTGGTGGCTTTCGTAATTGCATGTTTAAGGGCAATGGTGGCATTGATCGTATCCTATTAACGCGAGAGCGTTAAAGAGCTCATTTCGCAGAAATTCCGGCGTCGGCGTCGTTGGTTGTGAGCGAAAAATCACCATCTTGTCCGTGACCGAAAAATCAAACTTTCGTAAACTGCGCGAAAAGACGAGGACACAAGTAAGAAAACATTCAGAACACCACCAGCTACGCGCTTCCTTTCGGCTGGCTACCCTCATAGCTTAATTTCAGGTGCTTGTGAAAGTCTCCTACAAAAACCTGAAAGGTAAGATGCCACCAAGAGAGAATTTTCAGAAAGATAAACTGCAGGTCATGCCTTACATTCATCGAGTTTCTCATAACGTTAAAAAAGTGGCAAGCCGGTACGGGGTCAAGGTCGTCTTCTCAGCTCCCTGTAAACTCAGTAGTGTATGCCCCTTGGTGACACGAAAGAGTAGGAGTACGCCTCCGTGCACAACAAGACACCAAACGACTTACACTGAATGCGTTTCTGGGGTGGTGTATTCCATTCCACTGAATTGAGGCAGCTGGTATATTGGGCAAACGGGAAGGTGTTTCAATGATAGGGCGAGGGAACACCATTGGCATGTAACCAACAATGCAGGAGGTACTTTGGCACACCATCGTAACAGATGTACAGGGAAAGATGGGGGGCGGACGAAACGCATCGTGCAGACCTATTCTTGAAAACCCCAAGTTCGTGTTTAAATCGAGGGACCAGACCGAAAGGGACATTGTCGAAGCGTATCACATCATAAAAACTGGCGAAAATGTATTAGCACGCCGCCTCTTTCATTATCGCCAGAAGAAGTTGCTTTGCTGGAGAGTGCCCTGTAAAAGCGATTTGAATTTTTTTGTTTCGGTGGTGAAAAAAACTGCGCTGGTGGTGTTCTGAATGTTTTCTGACTTGTGTCCTCGTCTTTTCGCACAGTTTACGAAAGGTTGTCGCAATCAACCAACTAGCCTACCAGAACGTATTACCGAAAAATCAAGAAAGAAGCAAATAAAATAAATAATAAAAATTTCCGGGTCCGAGTGCGGATCGAACGCAGGCCGTCTGCGTGGCAAGCAGATGTTCTACCACACAGCCACGCCTCTGCTTGGAAATACGGTGAAAATAACTTCCTCTGCTTGCAAATGCAGTGAAAATAACTTTCATGCTTTACAAACACACGCGTCCTGTATACAGGCGTCACAACACAACATGTAATATCGCAGTAATACTGCGTGGTACAAGCGTACATTGCCATCGGGCGTCAGAACATGTGAATACCATAACGACATCGTGGTTCAAAGCCGGCCACCCATTACAAAAGGCGCACACGTTAATGCGCGTATTCCTTTAAGACCACGTAGTGGGTGAGTAGCAAGTTCAAAACATTTCACGCGCATACTGCTCATGGTTTAAAGCATGCTACCCATTACATAGTATGCACTAAGTGGTTGAAGTACGCGCTAGGGACACGATATCGCTATCGCGTTCAACTCTTAAAGGCGAAGCCCAATTTTTTTTAACTTTCTTGATCGCCCTTCTCGCTCAATCCCTGCATTAGTTTTCCCCATCTTTTCAATCGACAGCCTATCATAGCTTCACGTGACCGGATACCTGGCCTGCATAGCCCGGACATAGAAGGGTCAATGTCCAGAACACCCTCGCGGACTTCTCACATGTGCCGGCGTACCAACAAATACAATGCCGCGTTAGCTTCTGTTTGACGCCACGTAACAATTTTAGATTTCGGGCGATCAAAAAATGTGTTGCTTGATATTACGAACTTCCCGATTTAACGAAATAATTCGAGCGTGGTCATGACTGCGTGAAATCCAGTTTCAACTGTATGACCATTTCTTCTATGCGCGCTTAGGTACGTGGAAACTCGTTGACAAACTTAAGTGAAAGACGCGATGATTGTGCCACCTTTATTGTTGCCGCTAAAATCATGTGCGACTGGTGGTGTGGAGCTTTTGCTGACCTTCAGCGCCTACATGTTTATGGAGCGAACTAACTTGCACCAGCGACAACGGCGCGAGTCATCCACACATAGGGGCATATGCAGGTGCCTATACGCTTCGTTAAATCTATCCTGAATGGGTCGCCGAATTACAAGGAGGCCATATCTCAGAATGCCGAATAATTGAAATCCCTAAAAAAACGCAATGCCGAAAAATCTAAATGCCAAAAAGACATAACGCCTAAAACCGCATGAGAAAGAAATGACGCACTTTCCGACTCAATTGTTCGTTTTGAGCCACATCACTTTCTACTGAAGCGAGCTTGTTGAACTCGCTTCACGAAGGCACCCGAATCAGTATATTACACCGATATAAAATTTCGTATTTTACTGTGTCGTAAACCTACGCATATCAGTCGGAATGGACAGCTCTTATGGGTCAGCCGAAAACAATTGTACTTTGTTCTATCTGACTTCTTTTCTGAAACGTTCTGCGCACAAAAAAAGTATATTCCTTCTAGAATGCTATACCAACCAGCCCAAGTAGCCACCCTTTTGCGAAAAAAAAAACGCGCTGCCCAGTGTTGAGATTACGAGAGCAGCAGCAATGTGCGGCAGTAATGATTTCGTTGATTCAGAGGGAAATGGACGAAGGCGCGGTTGTGATGAGCTCCCAGAAGGAAAAAGCAAACCCTAACTTATTTTTACGTGCTCGACAAGAAAGTAGGTTCTAGACACTATTGAAGATGCGAGAAGCGAGGCGAATACAACGCCAGAGCGATTATCGACCTTCCTGTAGAAATTATTCACATGGATATCTCGAAGACAGTGACCAACGCCAGCTATGCTCTTGCGGCTCATCCGGTTCATCGCCGCCATGAAGAGAGCGCAAGCTAGACTCGAAGACAACGTCGAGGGAGCGATCTGAAGCCAACCACGCCGCTCACAAAGCAAAAAGCAAAATATAAACGAAAATCGTTTGGCGGCAGCGACCGGGACAATGTCGACGTTCTAAGTTTTCTACGAGGAATTCCACACAACTTATCGGTATGAATAATAAACTGAAACTGAATTGTAATAAACAATTAGAATCGCTCTGCTATCCGATGCGATGTGGAAATGTTTTTTTCTTCCTTTTCTGAAGGCTTCAACCATGCAAAGCGAACATTCATAGCTATTGGTAAAAACTTCCAGGATACTATGACGGGCGGATTGAAACCGCTAGAGTAGAAAAGTCGTTCGAGGCTGTGAGACCTATGTTCGTTATACAGTCATGTCACTCATACCAAATTTGCTGTATATCAAGCTAACGAAAGGGCCGCGAGCTCGCCATGAGCGTGGCATGCAAGTCATGTCGCACATGACAAGTCATGATTTCCATATTACCACTTGTCATTTATGTTCGTTATACAGTCATGTCACTCAATACCAAATTTGGTGTATCTCAAGCTAACGAAACGGCCGCGAGCACGCCATGAGCGTGGCATGCAAGTCATGTCGCACATGACAAGTCATGATTTCCATATTACCACTTGTCATTCACGTTCGTCATACAGTCATGTCACTCAATACCAATTTTGATGTATATCAAGCTAACGAAACGGCCGCGAGCGCGCTATGAGCGTGGAATGCAAGTCATGTCGCTCATGAAGTCATAATTTTCATATTACCACTTGTCATTTTTTGTTTGTCATACAGTCATGTCACTCAATCCCAAATTTGGTGTATGTCAAGTTAACGAAACGGCCGCGAGCGCGCCATGAGCGTGGCATGTAAATCATACTTTTCATGACAAGTTAGTCATGATTTTCATGATATGACCAGCCATTTATGTTCTTCATACAGTCATGTTATGCCATACCAAATTTGGTATAAATCCCATTAACGATACGGCCAGGAGAGCACAAAGTCGTAGGCGGCTAGATAGCTAGATAGATAGATACGCTCAAAGTCGCCGAAGTTCACTAAGAAATGCTTCGCATTTAAAAACATGAAGCGTTGCCACAAGGCTCTCGTTGTCATCCTCAGAAAAGGAAAGGTTCAACGCTTAAGTGGTGACCGCAACAGGTAATTACCTAAAAGCACACGGGCAAACCCCTCGGAACTAGGAAATCTTGCGGAACTGGTAAAAAGGCCTCCAGTGATAGAGAGCGAAAACCCGGTTAGAGGAAGTCAGAATGTTGAGCTACAAAGAAATGCGACTTGTGCGACAAATTTGGACACAATGACGCAGATTGTAGAAAATATACAAACCCTAATGTTTCATCAGCCTGTGTAAAAGAGCGTGACGCTCTTTCCCTGTGCTTCTTCGTTTTTCTTTGCGTGTTGTAGGCGTCTAGAATTTTCCCTCATTATGTTGTACCAACTAGCCCAGCAACAAGTACTTCTAAATTTACAGTACCGTCTATTTCATTTCGCCGAATTTGTTCTCTTTGTCTGCAAGGACACTCCTCCCCCCCCTTATTTGCCGTGCGGCCCCCGCCATCTCGGCTTCATGCCACTCGGCCTACCGCCTCAAAATGTTCCCGACTCCTGCTTTATAGGATGTCGTCCTTGGAAACTGAAGGTGCATTTCAAACAGACAAATGGATTGGACTGCAGCCTTTCGTTGAGGAACATCCCCAGCCCAGACCTCAACGATCCCCAGCCAGCACAGAAAGTGGCACCCAAGGCTCTTTGCAGTTGGAAGATAATTGCGACAAGTCAAAAGAGTCCTGCATGCCTCATCGACCCCACCACGTGGCCCCTGCAAAGTACCCACCGAATGTTAATGACGCTCCGGCTGTCCTTTTTGCCGACAGACAACCAGACCGGAAGGAGTTCATTCAACAGCAGAAGCAGGACGGCACGCTTCGGAAGTGTCTTGATGCATTGGGAAAGCGGTTTACCCCACGTGCAGGTCAGGTACGAGTCTGAATTCGTCATTGAAAGAGATGTTTCGTAAATACAGATCGTATTTCCTTCGGGAAAGGAAGTAAAACAGCTTGTAGTACCCAGAACATATATGCTGACCACACTGGAGCCCGGGCATGCAGGTTTCAAGTCAGGACACTAAGGAATTAAGACGACTACAGATAAGCTGTCCGCCGAGTTCTATTGGCCAGGTATGAGCAAGGATATGAAACGACTTGTGAAGCCTTGAGATATCTGTCACAGGAAGATTCCAATACACCTTGTGGGAAGAGCTCCAATAGAAAATATGCCTGTTATTGATACTCCATGTGAGAGAGTTGGGATTGATGTAATATGAGCTTTGAGGCCTTTTTCTGCCAGTGGAAACAAATATATATTTAACTATGGTTTATTTCGCTACCTGATATGCTGACGCCGTAGTTGTGCCCACCAGAGGAACCAAAAGCGTGGCAGAAAACCATGTTTCCGAGGGTTCGCATACCTCGCGTTATATTTGCTGATCAGGGGAGGACACTTACGCCAGAGCTAATGGCAGGAGTTAGTCGCCGGCAGTACATTCGCTAAATGGTGATCACGACACATCATCCCATGTGCAATGGCCTTGTGGAGCAATTCAATGGCACGCTGAAACGAATGCTGTGCCGTATGTGTCAAGATCAGCCACATAACTGGCAGAGATATCTGACTCCTCTTCTCTTCGCCTATCGGGAGGCTCCACAAGCCAATTTAGGGCTTTCTCCCATCGAGTTATTATACAGCCGAAATGTGCGAGGTCCGATGACAGTTTTGAAAGAACTCTGGACGAAAGAGTCACTAGGCATCGAAACCAGAACTACGTAGGAGTACGTTGCCTACTTGCGAAATCGTCTTTAGGAGACGCAAAAAACGGCACAAGAAGAATTGAAACGTTCAAGAAACAGCCAAAGGGCTCGCTGCGATGCAAAAAGCCGTCTGGGTGAGCTCAAACCTGATGACAAAGTATCGATACTGTTCCTCATAGAAAAATCAAAGCTGTTACTTCAATGGAAAGGGCCCGTCACGATCAGCGAATAAAAAAATGAAGTTGGCTACTTCATTCAGCTAAGCGCAAAGAAGCACTTGTTTCAGATCAAACTACTGAAAAGTTAGAAAGACCGAGGCATATTTCACGGGAAACTTCAGCAACCTGTGCTGTAAAAGCAGAAGTCAGCGAAGCGGAAAGAAGAAAGAAGCAGTGTTGCAGAAATAGGACTTGTTCTCTTCATTCGCACACCACCATCCCCCCCCTTCCTTCCATACTGGGTTTCCAACCAGCACCTGTTCACTGGGGCATATGGGCGGTGCAAGCGCAGTGACGTCACGCTGTTTGACAACCAGGAGAACTTCAGACCACTTCTGAAGTTCTCCTCAGCCTCAGTCAATGGCTGACTTCACTCTTCGGTGGACTAGCGGTGCCTGCTGCGTAGACAGACACCAGACTACGTGAGTACCATTGCACCATCATGCTTCTCGGAGATCCTCCAAACATTGTTCACGCTCTTTTCCAGGCTGGAGGTAACCTCCGACAGTACCTAAGCCTGCACCGTCCCGTCCTGCTCGAAAGTCTGGTGAGAAAGTGGACATGGTATATTGAATATTCCTCCAAGCGACGACTTTTCCAGCAGTCACGAATCGTCCAGTGAAGATTTCTACAGCAACGGCTCCTAAAATAACGAGTCGACCGACGATGACCTGGACGACGGAGGTGTTGGGAACGACGGCGCAGCTCCTGCAGCCACTGTCTCTGGTAACGGAGTCAAATGAGGTTATAGCTATGCTGCGGCTTCGCCAAACCAAAATCTTTCCACTGAAGCCTGGCCTTCTTTTGCGGGTGACGGAGCTAGACAACCCAAACGTCCCAGACCGGACGGCATTGATGACGAGCGGAACCGTGACTTGAATGACTGGTAGAGCTTCGAGCCCCGTCCTGGACATAGCGGTGTTCTTGGATCTATATAGTGTATTGTACTTTTTGCTGTATATTTTGTCTTTCGTGCTGTATGATGTGAATAAATATTTTTTGCTGTAGCACTCATTATTCGCGCTAAGCCACTACCGTGTACGGTAGCACAGCAAATTAAATATAAACAGGGAAAATTATTGTAGTGACCATACTGCACTTAAAGATACCATCTCTCCAGCTAACACATTAACCTCGCAACGCCACCCATTACGTAAAAGCAATTTGCTACACTCCCTGTATACTAACACAAATAAAATGTGAACATTTGAGCTATACTGGAAAGCAAGGTGATCTACTGGTTTAGAAATTACCTTAACAGGTACATTAAAAGATAGACCAAAAACGCAACTGATTATGCATGCCTTACGTATTTCATAGCCCCAACGCAACGAAGGTATAAATTCGACATGATAGTAGGGAACTAAAGCGTAATATCTGAATGGACCATTATCTCTTGGTATATTTTAATGGAAATGACAAGGGCCCCAAAGCTAAAAGTTCCAGTTTCGCCTCAAGGCCGAGGCAATGAATGCGATAGCAAAAAATATGGAATTTCTGACGAAGAACCTCAAGCAGCTGGACAGTTGCGGCGCACAGCTAAAACACAAAGCAGGACGCACGAACAGAACGCAGAGGTACACACAGGACGAGCGCAAACTAACAGTCGTAGTTGTTACTTCAACTAGCACTCACTTTGGCTCTTTTAGCTAGAAGCTTACCCCCATTCGTGAGTGAAAGTGACCTTCGCGAGGTCATTAGATTGAACGCAAGCTTTACTCTGAAAGCACGAGACTTACAGATCCCGCTCCCCTCAAGAGATAAGCGTACGAACACGGGCGACCACGCTCGGTATGTCAAAGTACAAGTCGGAGGCGCACATCCCATATTCCGGCAAAACACTATTTATACAAAGTTGCAATTGGACGCGCACAGTTCATTTTCTCACGGCACGGTTGAGGTATGCACCGAGAACTGAAGCAGGCTAGCAGTTCAGAAGCGATGCACACGAGGCCCAATTACGCTATCGCGATCTGCTCTTGAAGGTGAAGTTCAAGCGTCCTCCCTCCAATTTTTCGCTTTAGATTCAAGTCCTTAAGCTTCGACAGCAAAGTATTCAGGCCAATTCGGCCCCGTTTTCGGGAGCCATGTTCAAATAGTCGATGCTATAGGCTTAGCGAGTGGCGATGGGCGCTTCCGGAACCCCTGAGGACATCGATTACGCGTTTCTTAGTTGTTTTTATCATCCATAGCTGGCGCCACTTGACGTGGTGGCAGCTATGGCAGACGCTCTCCAGTAGTATGCCATGTATTTGTGATACCCGAATGCATACGCCTATGGTTGGTGGCATGTCTTTGCCAAAGAACATGACCTCAGCCAATGCTCCACGACATAAAGCAGCTGCAAAGCGTGTGGTGCCAACCGAGGACAACATCCTCAACAGTGGTGCCAACCGAGAACGCTGCGCATTTGACCAGAACCTCCAGGATTTGCGAACCACTAAAGAAGTACCGGTACAAGGTGAACTGAGGTTCTTTCATTTGCTGCTCGTAGTCCGTGACGACCACGTTTGCTGGAGTTACTTCCAGCGGTGTAAGAAGAATTTGCTTCCGTATTCTTCCGCGCACTCTAAGCTAGTTAAAAGAGGAATAGCCTATTCCGCCATGAGAAGCGCCATCATTCGATCATGCTCTCACCAGACAGAAACAAGTTCCTTGAATCAGGTGGAACGCCTGAGGAACGCTGGGTTCCCTAGCGCTCTTTAGAGCTCCCTAGCTGAAAAGCTGCTCGTCACTCTTAGAACGACCAGAAATAACAGGTCAAACGAGCGCACTCGCTCTCGCTTGGCTGTCGTTCCCTACATTCACGGTTTCTCTCATAGGTTGAATAAGACTGCACGCAGAGCAGGCGTACGAGTTTTGTTTTTCACCCCAAACCATCTGACCTCCCCATGCAGGCAAGTGAATAGGGAAGAAGCAGTCTCGTCTTGCTGTGACAAGAAGCACAGAAATCGTTTCACAGGAATGCGTGAAGAACGTCGTTTATGACATTCCATTATCATGCGGCAAAGCATAAGTGGCACAAACCGGACGGTGCATAAATGACAGAATGCGTGAGTATGCCAATTCTTTAAAAGCAACAACAAGCAGTAACGCGGCTATCCATTGTACATCATGTGGCTGCGCCGCTTTTCTGGACAATGTGCAAGTTCTCAAGAAATATCGGGATCAATGTGCACGCGAAATTTTGTGAGGCGCACATAATTCACAAAAGGGGAGCAGCTTGGGTCAGCACGCCATCACTAGCACTCTTCTACAAAGAAATTAGATACCTTGAGCCTCAATTGTGATCACCAAGCTCGTTGTCGCATGCTTTTGTTTTCTTGTTTTTGTTTTCTGTTTCATTGTTCGTGGTTGCAGTTTTCCAGCCTTGTTGCAACTTGCTTACGAACGTTTTCTGTTAGACCCTGGTTCTTGGTTTTTGTTGATTTATGAATGTCCGGTTTTAGCGGTTTTAATCAGTTTCGTACCAACCGACATGTCGTTGTTCATATTTTTGCCTTGTTTTGCTCGTGTTCACGCCTTCATGCAATCTGCCTTTGCCGCATCTTGTAAACCCTTATCCAAATTGATAGAAATGCCAGCCGGTCGAGTCACTCGAAAGCGTCTGTGCCATTTTCGCTATTTTTTCGCCTTTCAATACAAAATCTGCACTTCCAATAAAGAAATCAGTTGATAGTCAGCGCTGTGTTCGTATATTCTTCGCCCCGTCGTCTGCGCTGTTTCCGGCCACAATGTTTATGAGCCAACTAGCCCACCTAAGAACCCTTGCGCATTAAATAGATATTTCTCGAACTATAACCCTTTATATCCTGGAATAGCTTGCAGACCAACACGTCTGGCATTTTAAACCAAATAGAGGCAGTAGTGAAACCCCAGAACACTCTCCCGATTGAGATGCTAGGTAACGAACACTTCAGCGGTATTTCGTTTATTTTAGCAAAAATTCTTAATTCAGGCATTATGCCAATAGCTGCACAGTGCATGTGTAAACTTGCGGAGCAAATAAATCTCCACACAGCTGATTTCAGAAAATGTCACCATGTGCGCTAACACATCGAGGTAATGAGCGCACGCTCAAGTGAGGGCTGATATTATGGAGCAAACAAGTAACAGCCACAATAGAGCACAATAGAAACCACAGCAGACGCCAAAAGAGAGACGACACGTAGACACAAACGCTGTATATACGTGTCGTATCTCTTGTGGGTGTCTGTTCGCGCCGGTACTCCCTTGATCCATAATGAATCAATTAGTCCAAAAAGAAGTTGATGATGATGATGATGATGATACTCATGGAGCTTATGTGTCGTGAAACCAAATTCATTCAACTTCTTTTTCGAAGCAAGACGCATAATCCTAATTATACCATCACGTTGTTTCAGGACGTGCTGGCTGCAAATACTCAATCTTTCGGAAAAGTCAGCCAGCCGCGCAGTTCCCGGTGGCGACGAACGCTGCTGGCGTCAGCTCCGCACGCCGTCCCGCCTTTACCCTGATGGGGTGGCAGGCACGCGGATGTATGCTTAAAACGCGAGCGCTTGGACGTCACTAACATGCGGAAACGAAGCCTCGGTTATTTTGGGGCTGACTATTTGTTGCAATACGTGTTTACTTCTGCCTTAAATAGGCCTGTGCATTGCTGCAGGAATTGAGGGAATAGAGATTGAGACGGTTAGGGGGGAGGGGGGAGACCGATGTCTGTTCGCCCTGTCGTCCTTTCGGCGAAGTACTGGCTACGCTCCTCTGGTTCCCAGAATTACTCCACGAAAGACTGCCAATATCTCGGAGCATCAATTGGCCCAAGATATAGAGAAGGCTCAGTCCAGTCGCGTAGTGTGAGGTCTTTTTGCACCGTGGGAACGAAGCGTCCTCTCCAGGACGCCCTCATAAGCCGGGTGCGACCATTGAAGACGTTTGGTTTCGCCTTTAGACGGACAAGCTGGACATTGGGGACTCGAAGAGGTCTCCCGGTTGACAAGTTGAAGCCTGGCTGGTGAGAGCAGCGTACCAGTTTGAACGCGGCGGAGGAGAACTGCCTCTGCACTGCGTAGTTTGCCGACTGGTGTACGATAACGTCCTCCGGGGGTTACAAAGATGAGTGAGGGTGTGGTGGGTGTAGCGATTCGCACGATGCCACGTCTCCGCAACATCAATGACGGGCAATTTGGGCTGGTAGAGCGCAGTGCACAAACAAACAGGCGAAACACGGTTGGCCGCAGGTAAAGATGTGGAAAAAGAGGCTGCGTGCACTGTCTGATGTGCCATATCGTTGCCAGTGATTTCTTCACGCTCGGGAATTTATGACTACAGTGTGGCCGTCCTCTCGCATGCTACGCGCCGTTGCTCGGGTTGCTTGTAGTATAGCATACTCGGCTCCACCTTCATGACAGGCTGTGTAAGCCGCTTGTGAATCCGTGTAAACGTGGTGCGTACAATGAGTTTTGTAGCGAGAGCTACACTGGCCGTATTCTAGCCGTTTCGCTGTGTCCGGGGCCACACCGCGAGCTGAGCCGTTGTCTGGCAACCGCCGCAGCTGGCAGCGCCGCTCACCGCGCCATCTAGCATGACGTCAGAGGTGGATCCGGTGAAACTACGCTGCAAAAACCGAACAGGAGCCGGCGTTGCATCGTATATATAGAAGGGATGGCTCGGTGGTATTCTACGGCAGATATGGAAAGTGAGTCGGAGAGACTGAAAGAAGCCAGGCTTGGTTGTCGGAAGGAAACAAAGAGGAGGCAGCGAGCCGAGGAGACGGAGGAAGAATGAACCACACACCAAACCAAACCTAAACACTCAGAGGGTCGGTCATGGCCAGGGCTATGGCGACCTGTTCCGCAAACGCGATCGTAGCTAACCTGACCGACATCCGCATCATTTTCAGAATGGGCCGCGTCACTGTATAGTTGTATGATCCCGTCACGAGAAAGTATGTTAGAGAACTTCGCATGACGCTTTGCAGCTGCTTTACGTCCTGGAGCATTGGCTGAGATCATATTCTTTGGTAAAGACACGCCACCAACCATAGGAGTGCGCACAGCGGGGGCAGGGGAGCGAGAGGGGGGGCGCAAAGCCAGCCCCACATAATGACGTAGTAGGGAGGGGTGCGCTGCGACTCGGGCGGGGGGCGCGCACTCAGCCTCATACATTGATATAATAGGGAGAGGGGGGACACTGCGACGAACCTTCGCCCCCCCGGATCGAGGTCCCCGGTGAAGTAGCCCAATGTCTACAGGATTTGGCGGCCAGCCGTCGTCGTGGAGAGACGGACACGCTGGGCTTGCGATTGCTGCTCCGCCAAATCGCGCAAGGCATTGAGCCGACTACACGCACGTAAGTCAGCTATGGGCGTATATCTGGGCAACCCAGTGATCAGTCGCATTTCTTCACGTTTAATTTGTTCTTAGCTGGAGAGGCTGTGCGCGGCTGGTGTGGACACAAGGAAATGCATATACGATTTTTGACACCAGGAGAGCTGAAGCAATCTCTCGAAGGCCCGCTACCCTGATCCCCTATACCCGTCCAGCAACGCACCGCATGAGGTGTAATGCTTGTTGGGAGCTTCGGGAAGTGTTGCGAAGCCATGTGCTAGCTCCTCCGTCCTGGTCTATTTGTGTGCCGAGTATGCATATATTCATCTTGCGGGAAATCACTTAAAATGAAGAGATGTAAGATTGCGCTCTGACTCGACTCTCTGCTTGGGACCTGGAATCACTGTGACGTACTCCGTTTTTTCCAGTGAGGTTTCCATGCCACATGCCCGGATGTAATCACAGATAGCATCAAGACCTGCCTGTAGTGCGGTCTCATACTCTCCAGGTAATCCAGAGTTGGCCCAGAGTGTTACGTCATCCGCATGTAGAGCATGTTGCAGTCCTGGTATTCAATTGCAGTTTTTTAACAAGATCTGACGTAGCGGCATTGAATAAGGCCGGTGAAATAACGGCACCCTGAGGGACTCCAGTGGCGTCACTTTGAACTGTCCAATGGTGTCACCGACCAAAACTGAAAAGTTATGGTCTGCAAGAGAAGTTCTTATGAAACGATAGAGATTGTCCTTTATTCCAACAGCCAAGAACCGTTCCAGTATAGTGGACTGAAGAATAGAATCGAAAGCTTTTCTGGTGTCTTCTCCCCCCTATCTCTAGAAAGTGGACCCAGCTGGGCTGTGCGAGTGCATCGGCGTGTATGCTAAGGATATCCAGGGCACAGAGTCCTCGACGGAATCCTACCTGAGTGTAAAGGAGAACGTTATGCTTCTCCAAATGTCACGCACCCTTCGCAGAGTCATTTGCTCCATTACCTTGCAGATGTTCAATGTTAGAGATACTGGCCTCAGGTCTTGCAGCGTCCGAATGGGTTTACCCGGCTTCGGTAGAGAAATCACTATGGACTTTTCTCCCATGAAGCGGGGAGTTGTTCCATTTTCAAGTACTTATTTTCTTCCAGAATCAATCAAATCAAATTAAACTATTTCATCTCAGCAAAGAAAAGGGGGTGGTGGGAAAAGGCTGCGTTACTGCAGCTGACTAAGCCCTGTGTTACAGTTCGACAGTGTGAACCATTGATTATAGGTACAGTCAACCACAAAAGTTCACGGACCACGCGTGCGCGTGGCCAAGAGGCTCTTCGCGACACTTCCACTACGTCAACGGCAATTTACAGCGGGCTACGCCCAAGACGCATTCCTCCCTGAATCTATGGCCTAGCCAACGGCTTTTCTATTTACAATGCCAGTGCAAACGCTCGCTCCTCAAAGGGAGCCGTCGGTCCGCTTTAGTTCAGGGAGTGGTCGTGATGCAACGCTGCATAATGGGTAGGGCTAGAGTTACTGTATATGCTCCCCGGTAGCATATACAGTAACTCTATGTAGGGCTACTTGCGTCACACGTGCGTCTGAGCGCTTAACGTAGCCACGAGCGAAGCGTGGCGAAAACGGGATGCCAAGTGAATGCATTCGACCCGCCGGTCAGGAAGACTGGAAACAAAATTTACTAGTGAAACCGACGCGCGCTCTATCTCTCGTTAACTGCAGCAAGCATATCATTTTCAACGCTTGGCGGCGCTGACCTCAGTCCAAGCGAGCCGAGGCCAGCGTCCGAGCACTCGAGTTAAAGCTGCTGACGGCTGTATATCAAGCTAGCAAACTGGACGCAAGCGCACCATGAGCATGACATGTGAATGGCCTTGTACATGACATGCAAGTCGTGATTGTCATTAGAGGTGTGCACGGGCTCCGGGCAGCCCGAAAGCCCGGCCCGGCCGGCGGGCCGGGCTCGGGTATGCGGATGTCTTCCTATCTCGGGCCCGGGCCGGGCTCGGGCTACTCATCTCGGGCATCGGGTGGGACGGGCCAGGTGCAAAGCCCGCATCAAACCAAAAATATAGACGTTGTGCCGGAATTGTCTTCTAGCACTTAGCGATGAGCACACAGATCACCTTTGTGATTATTTATCCATGCAATCATCCTCCTGTCCTGC
>JALIZH010009571.1:0-29289 GCA_030522465.1 Rhipicephalus appendiculatus | reverse complement strand
CACATTAGGAAGCGAACTTTCTTGTCTTCGGGCATTTCGGGGTCGGCCTGGTCATCTCTTCTGTGAAGAGCACCACGTTTTCGTTTAGGAGCTCCGAACGGGTTTCAAGCAGCGCTTCGGCACTCTCCTTACGGTTGATGCTTGTGAATGTAGCAAGGAACCTGGTGTGAAATATGTCCCACGTTGTCAGGGTTCGCTCTTGGTTCTCGAACCAGGTACGAGCGCGTCTTGCAAGGTGAATTACATATGTCTAAGCTTGTCTTCGCTAGTCCAGGCATTGAAAAACGGTGACTCGGTCGTATGCCTCGAGCCACCTTTCCGGGTCTTCCAAGCGCTGAACCGCGGAAGGTCGGTGGTTCCTTGGGTTGCCGGAGCAGGATGGGCGCAGACGGCACAGGGGCTGTCATCGTCGCTGCGGTCGAGGTCAGGGTCTTGGTCTGCCGGGTCTTTTTAGGTAGAAGCTCGTACTCTGGCGGTTGACCTAGTTGCCTGCGGCTTGTTCGCTGCTCGGGGGTGTCGTCGACGTCTTCTTCACGACGGGCGCTGGGTTTCACGGCTTCACGGGGGGCGTCCGGTATATGAAAGACCCCGCACCTCCACCAGATGTCACGTGGTCGTGACGTCGACGAAGGCAGCAGGCGACGTGTGCAAGGTAAAATTCTTTATTTTGCCGAACTTGTGGCCGGGAAACGGAAAGTCAGATTACAGCAAGCAAGGCACGCTGTGCAATGATAGCGGCGAACGGAGCGTCGGCCGTCGAAATAACTGACAAGCGGTGAAGCGCGTCGGAATTTATACGTGTGTCATAGAATATTCCAGTCTTATCACTGGTTGTCGTGCAAGCTCTGGAATAAGCCTCGAGTGTTCGCGTCTTGCGCGGAATCTTATCAAAACGATCTACAATAATCGCGAAGCTTCTAGAACAACGAGGCGTGGTTTGCGCTGAGCATTACTGACAGTCTTTGAGGGCGAAAACCGAATAGAGCAAAGGGAAAATAAGAAACGCGCGTGGAAATAATAATATTTGGGGTTTTACGTCCCAAAACCACGATATGATTATGAGAGACGCCGTAGTATAGGGCTCCGGAAATTTCGTTGGAACAGTTGTACTATATAAAGAACTAATGGATGAAAAGTAAAACTTGGGTACAATAGACTGAGCGTACACGGCGTTATGTCTGGCTGGGATGAAAAGAAAGGAGCACGTGTTCAGATAAAGAACAATAAAAGTTGACGTTGTAAACCAAAACCACAGGAGCTAAATATACGTATTGCGAACAGCTGGAGCGTTGTAACAAAGAAACTGAACTGAGAATGCGAGATATACCGAACATAGAGGGCAGGTTTTGTTAAGCTTATCATGGCGCTATGAAATATGTGTTGGGAGCACTTTACCGATGACCGAATTCCTATTCTGATTTCTTTGCTCATTTGCAAAAGTTACCTGATTACTCGCGAAACCTGGTGATCGACTAATTTTAGGCGGATACTTCAGTATGCCAAACGTGGATTGGCCACAAACGTTTCTAATGTTCTAATGACAGCTACCGGAAGGGCTGTGTGATATGATCTTTTCTTTTGGTCTGCGGCAAGTAGCCGAAGCTCTCAGAAGAATATGAGGTAACCACTGCCACATGCTTGGTCTGTTTTTCTTATGTGTAACCGGTCCTGCCTCAGAAAATGATTTTGGTGCTTTAAATTGTGCCCAGTTGGACGATTTTGCTACCAACGAACTCATAAAGTTGTTGCGATCACGTCGATACCCCGTTTTCGGAGGTGGGTGGACTTTTTGCGATATTAGCGCACTTTTTCGTCCGGACCACGACACTGCGGAGCAAATACTGACCGCGTGTGGGCTGGCGCGGCGGGGTGCTGCTGCTGCGGTGTTCGCCTCTTTTCGCGCTTGTGTGGACTTTACGACTGTGCAGTGATGGAAGTGGAAGGAGAAGATCTGACTCCTGAAGCTTTTTCCGAGACTTCTGTATGGCAATTAGTTGCTGCGAGGCGCTCCCTAGGCAAATCGGCGCCCGTAGAGCGAGTTGGAGCCATTTCCTTCGACGCTCACCCAAACAACGATGTGGCCGCCCAGGGTCGTCGAGACCGCGGGAGAGCTAAAACGAGAATTTTCGCGGTGGAAGGATGCCTCCACTGCCCAACGACGACGCGAAGATCATCATCAGGCCGAGGGGTGGTCTCAACATCAGCAAGGTGGGCCCGACCGTTGTGGCCGAGGCCATATGGAACGCGGTAGGCATCGACTTGGTGGCGCGGGACTCGGACACAATGTGCCTGAATTTTCAACAAAACATCATGTTTGTCAGAACCCCCAGCAGAGAGAACGCAACCCGTTACGTCAAGGTCCAATGCATTGCCGTTGGCGGTCACCAGCACGAAGTCAACGCGTAAGGACCGGCACCCCATTATTCGTGCAAAGGCGTCATTCGTGGCATTGCACCAAGTGAGGGCCCGGAAGAGCTCGACCGCAAGATAGTCAACTTGAAGAACCCGCTGGGCCTGGGGGGCCAAACGAATCAAGAACACAGGGCACTGTGGTTGTGGTCTTCGACGGTTACAAGGTGCCAAACTACGTCTCGTATGGAGGTACGCTCGTCAGGTGTACCTTATATCGAAAGCAAGTAGAGGTGTGCTACGTGTGTGGCCGTCCTGGGCATTGAGCAGATGTCTGTCCCTGTCCGCCGCATCCCCTGTGTGCAGGGGATGCGGCGTCGCCATCCCGGATGAGCACCACAAGTGCAAACCCTAAGTGCGAACTGTGCGGTGGCCGGCACCTCACCGCCGCCAAGGAGTGCAAGGAGAGGTACCAGATGCCGTACCTCGTCAGACGCAGGTGCGCCGAGCGATCCCGTGGACAACAGAAGCAAGTCTCCGGCCTTCGCCAAGGACAACCGACAGTTTCCGGCCCACACTGGTTGCTCCGGGGCCTGTGGATGCTCCAGATCCAGGAGCCCCTCTCCGCCAGTTACCTCCGGGCCTTCCGGACGCCGTTCCAGGTCCAGCAGGAGATCCAAGCCGAGGGGCATATCTGGATCTAGTAGCCGTTCCAGGAGCCGTTCCAGAAGCCGTTCCACGAGCCGTCCTGGCCCCAGCACCAGGCCCGGTTCCAGCGATGGCCAGCAGAAAAAGAGGAAGTCGACCTTAACCTGGGCCGACAAGGCTCGTGGCGACTGCGAAACGGGACCCTCTCGGGGCCCACGCGACCCGCCCCAAGAGCAAGATAGGGACGCCGGGGTAGCGCGCCTTCAGATGGAATACGCGGAATTAAAAGAAATGATAAAAAATTACACCATCTCCCGCTAAAGGGAACCATGTGTAGATGTGAAGCAGCGGGCGCTAACGCTTACACTGGCGGCGGCGTTGACACTGGCGGTCATCGCAGCGTTGCGCAGGAGAGAAAACTGGGAGGCGCAAAGCACGCAGTGATGGAGCGGTGTTTCTTTCTGAAACATGCCAATATCTGCTAATGGACAATGAGAGACAGAAGACTCCGACTGGACACAGAGACACGCAGTCCGCTTTTATTTAACGCGCACGCTGCGAATTTTTATTTTTCAACAACACACAAGGAGAAATCTCCCACCGGCACCACCTTGGAGGTCAAGATCCAGCGCCATATATACGGGCTAGCCAGTGAACGGTTGTGCAGCGCGAGCAGTCGGTTTTTTCAACCAAACTCGCTAGCACACACTGCTTGCGTCGGCGTCGCAAGGCGAGAGAGGGGGGGAGCGTAGGAGGGGAGGAGAGAGAGGGGGGGACGCGCATGCGCAGTGGGAGTGTGGACGCCGCGGGCAGGGATGCCTAGAGGAGAGAGGGGGGAGCGTAGGAGGGGAAGAGAAGAGGGGAGGCGCATGCGCAGCGAGGGTGTGGTTGCCGCGGGGAGGGATGCCTAGGGGAGGGGGGAGAAGGAGGTTTTTTATTTTTATATTTTTTTAAACGGTTTGATCATGCGCAGTAAGGGTGGTCACGCGGCACACCACCACCACCACCGGATTAAACTTCGCCATAAGATGCTTCACATCTAAAAAGATGGCTAGCGAAATGACAGAGATTAAGAAATTTTTTATCAGTCATGGGGCTTCTGAGACAGCGCCGGTACCCACCACCACCGAAGTATCAATTCCGGCTAGCGGCCCGGCCTCGGCCCCCAAGCACAAGGGCACTTTCCAGTAAGAAAGAATCAGGAGGAGGAGGAGGAGCAGGAGGAAAAAATTGGCCGCGTATCTGCGTGCTTCGCTGCAAATGTCGTCGAAAGACGATAGTCTTGTGCCGACTGCACTGCATGGGCGGCATGAGTACCACAATTTAATAGCTGGGCTAGCCGCTGGGCTCGTTTTTCGGACGTTTTCCGGGCACGCTTAGACGGACACCGGCGTTTCTCCGCTGAAATTTGGTCGTCGGTCTTTTCTCTGCGTTCTCTGATCATGTCTTGTAGAGTGGGTCGTATTTCATCAAGCGGCCATATATGTTTTGCCTTGCCTGAGGCAGCGCTCTTCTACGATGAATCAGCCGCATCTGGCTGGCATTGATAAAACAGAAGAGGACGCCATCTACAGCGCTACCGGGGAACATCGGCTTGTGTTGAACTATGCTGCTGCCAGGTGGCAGCACCACAGCGTTGAAGTTAAATCACTGGGCGGAGACTTGTTTTGCACACAGCGGCGCATTTTCAGCGCCGCGTAATAAACACTAGGATCTTTATAATTACGTATCTATAGATTTTGTTTTAAAGGAACACTGTGAATAGTACTAAGGTATTGATGTTGTGCCTCAGGTATGCGTAATATTTGATTTTTAATTGCCCACGCTCACCCGTATGAACACATGCCTTTCGGTCAAGATTGGAGGTCGTAAGGCAGGGGGTTAAACTTTGGCCAGCTGGCTGAATCGTGCGACGTGCCGACAAACAGAGAAACAGGCAGACAGACAGACAGACAGACCAAAATTTTTCCGTTTAGGTATCCCAAGAAAGACTATCGTCTTTAATAACTTTTATTAAATACGGCAAGATTTGGAAGAATGGGCTCCCCTCCCTAGGTGGCCGCCCTGACTCCTTGTGCTCTGGCGGCATTCTCGGCTTGCCGAAGGACTTGGAGGGAACCCGAGTAACACGTCCGCTACTCCAATGCAGGTTGGTGTTCCGGACGCGTCTGTTAACTCTTTCATGCACAGAACTCCATTTTTGGCGGGAAACATAGTTTTATTGAAAAAAATGGTGAACTCTTTTTCAAGAAAATGATTTTCTCGTAAGAAAAAAAAAATTGGCTATTTTAGTTCAAAAATATGAGGTGGTCACCTGAGGTGACCACCATGCAGTAAGGGTCTATTGGTCACTTTCAGTGAAAGGTCGCAAAGCAGTCTTTCTTTCCCCGCAGGAGCAAAGGGAAATTGTATGCAGCGCACATCCACCTGATTCTTGTGGGCGCTTGTATACAGGGTGTTTCTAGAAATGCGTCCACTATTTTTTAAAAATCAGCAAAATGGGATATTTGCTCGCTGTCTTCACAATTGCTTTTTCTGTACCGGCAGGCATCTTAAGATGGTTGAAGACATGATTTGGGACTGTAATTAAGAAAGCTAAATTAATTAACTTTTTAATTAGCGCAGTTAGGTGGTTAAGTCCAATGGGAGAATTGAAGTCCTTCATGCGAAGAACCCATTTCCAGCTTTGAGATTTTGAAAAAGCGGCCTCGATTAATTATTGTGGCGTAATGAATTTCAGGCGAATTCAGCGGCCAAAGCGAAACCCAAGCACCGATGAGCGCAACAAGCAGACGACTAGAATGGCGTCACTGACAACGGTTACAGAGGTGCAGTGCTTCCCCGTTCGTTAACGTATGTGCGTCATGCGCGCTACTACTGCAAGCGCAGCCCACACACTCACAGTGACTCACGTCAAGAAGTCAATTTATGGTTGATATAATGACGTTCACTCATTGTGGACGTCTCAGACGAATGTGGCAATTGCGCTCTTCCGCGTTTCGGTTTCGGTTTGGCCGCTGAATTTGCCTGAGCTTCATTACACCACAATAATTAATAGAGGCCACTTTTTCGAAATCTCAAAGCTCAAATGGGTTCTTCGCATGAAGGACTTCAATTCTCTCATTGGACTTAACCACCTAACTCCGCTAATTAAAAACTTAATTAATTTAACTTTCTTAATTACTGTCCCAAATCATGTCTTCAACCATCTTAAGATGCCTGCCGCTATAGAAAAAAGGAACTGTGAAGACAGCGAGCAAATACCGCATTTTCCTCATTTTGTAAAAATTGTGGACACATTTCTTGAAACACCCTGTATATCTTGCAAGACACCTTCCGTTAGAACGATATAAAATAATATATTACCACCCTTCTAAGGCCCTTCATGCATAGTGGCCACCCTAGGTGAGCACCAACTTCAGCGACACGGTGCTCAGTATACTGATTGAGTACAGCTTTTCATTTCTAGATGCCTTGGTATTGGCAACTCGGACGACATGATGTCCTACGTTATCAACATAATAAGAATCAGAATCAGAATCAAATTTTATTATTACTATAAAATCAAATTGGAACAAACAGTATACAGAAGGAGGTCCCGTAGTCGGAGACTGAATTGGGACCTCCTGTACATGGATAAACATAAAAACAAATAAGACGTGGCATCCACAGGATGGGAAGAAAGTGCAATTATCATAACAGTACAAGTGATGATGTAAATTTCATAAAAAAAAGAGAACATGTAAACACGAGACGCACTTAAAAACCAAAAAGTACGAGAGCATGCTTTAGGGGCTATATGAATGAAATGTTATGTGTTGTTGTATTGGTTGACAAAGAACTTTTTCAGCTCTTTCACAAATGAGTGCAGATTCATTGATTTTAGAGCAGATGGCAGTGAATTTTATATAAAAATTGAGCTGAAATGAGCGGTTTGTTTACCATAGTTGGTGTGGTTTTTCGGCAAGATGAACTTTTTGTGGAAAGCAAATCTAGTGTTGTTAGTATTAAAAAGTGAAGAAGATGGGATGATGGAAAGGGGAAGCCCATTGTTGATATGTTTAAATAAACATATGACTAGACTGTGTTTAGCCATATCGCGCACTGTCAGTACATTATAGGCATAGAATAGTTGTTTGCAGTTGGTGTCATATGAACTAGAAGTGACTATTTTAATTGCTTTGTTCTGAATAGTCTGTAATGGTGTAAGGTGAGTGTTGTAAGTACTACCCCAGGTAGTTATACAGTAGTTGATATGGGAATGAATAAATGCGTAGTATAGTGACAAGAGAATGGAACGTGAAAAAAAAAAGGCGACACCGAATGAGGATGCGTATACCATAAGACAACTTCCTTTTGACATCTAAAATGTGGCTATGGAATTTTAAGTTTCTATCAAGTCTGACACCCAAGTAGACACAGTCATTACTAGCGTGGATCAAGTGATGTGGGATACGAATTGGGGGGAACGGGTACTATTGATCCCTGATGTGATCAAAAGACAATAAATTGGGATTTTGAGGATTGAACTTTAATTTGTTCAAATCACACCAGTGTAATATGTTGCGAAGATCAGTGCTTAACTTATTTATTAAACAGTGTATGCTTTTATCGGAACTAAATATCGTCGTATCATCAGCGTAGAGCCAACAATTGCAATGCGTGATAAAATTAGGTAAATCGTTGATGTAGATTAGGAAGCAAAAGTGGGCCCAAAATGGACCCTTGTGGTACTCCTATGTTAGTTGTTGTTTGTTTGGAGTAAGTACCCGAAGTACTGACCGTTTGGTTTCTGTTAAGGAGATAACTACGAATGAATGACAACGCAGGGCCGCAGATTCCCATTGCTTCCAGTTTTAGGAAGAGTATCTCATGGTTAATAGTATCAAAGGCTTTTGTTAGGTCAACAAAAACAGATCCAGCTAAACTGCCTTCATCAATTGCCTTCTTTAGAAATTCACTAAGAAACAATAAAGCGAGATCAGTAGAATACCCTGTACGAAAACCAAACTGAAAATCAGTAAGAATGCTAAACTTGTCAAGATAATTAGTTAAGCGCTTTTCAAATAATTTCTCGATTACTTTGCTCAAGAACGGAAGCACACAGATGGGCCGGAATTTTGTTACCAATGAACGGTCTCCTTTCTTAAATACTGGGGTGACTTTAGCGCGCTTGAGTTCGCGGGGAAAAGTCCCCGTTTTAAATATCAGATTAATGAGATCTGCAAGAATCTGAGATATAGAGAAAGCAATCAACTTTATATGTGATGGACTAATGTTGTCTAGACCAGCGCTTGTGGTGTTTAGATTACGAATAACGGTGGTTACTTCATCGGCAGAAGTGGGGAACAAATAGAAGGAATGGGGTAAGCGAGTGGTTTGGTAATCTAAAACTTGGTCTGACGACAGATTGTTTGAAAAAAAGAAGTCACTGAACGTGTCAGCAATGTCACGTGGATTTGAGTGCTCAAGGCCATTATGAATTATAGAAGTAATGCTTCCTTGGTCGCCGTTTCTGTTTAGAAAAGAATTTACTATTTTCCATTTTTTATCAGAGTTACTTCCACACTCCAATATTTTTTGTTCTAAGTATAATCTTTTTGCTCTTTTTAACTGCGCACAGAGATGATTACAGTATTTCTTGTACCTTGCTCTTAGCTTAAAATTGAAAGGCTGTTTCTTGGTTTTTTTTTGTAAAGATTCTCACGTCTGCGCATTGCTTTGAGTAATTTATCAGTTAGCCATGGGTTTTGCGGTGACGCAATGGCCTTGCATTTTTTCTTGTGCGAGTGGGAATGGAAGTAATGTAAAAGTAAAGATAAAAAGCGCGAGAATGCTTCTTGAGGGTCGTTAGTTTCCTTTACAGCGAGCCAGTCTGATTTAGTAATGGTCCCGATAAGTGCTTCCTTATCTAAAACAAGCTTGTGAAAGAATGTAGAACTGGAAATGGCAGTTGAAGTAGTTTTAAGAATAATGGGATAATGGTCGGTGATATCACTTATAAGAATGCCTGCTTCAGGAGTGACCAATAGGTTAGATAGCGCATGATCGATCAGTGAGCTTCCATCATCACGAGAAAGACGTGTTGCTTGAGTAATTAGGCACTCGTATCCGTAACTGTGATAGCAGCTAGAATATGTCGTGACGTTAGCAGACGAGGTGTCAAGCAGGTTGATGTTTGTGTCACCAACGATAATTACATTTTTATTTTCTGATGATACTGATTCTAGCAGATTATCTAAAGCGCAGCAAAAGTCGCTAATGGAGGGGGAGGGCGAACGATAAATACAACCTAAAATAAAATTTTTGTTGTCAATGTTAAGCAACAAATGATCAAATTCTACCCATACAGCTTCACAGTTAGGTAAGTTTAGAGCAAGGTGGTGTCGTCGCCTGAACGCCAGGTTTGATAAAACATAGATGGCTGCTCCACCATGACTGCTAGAATGTCTATGTGCGTATTCAGATGAGTAGTTGGGGAAGCAGAAAAGATCGTTATCATCGTCACAAAGCCAAGTTTCAGTGACACAAATGATGGGAAACGGCTTTGGGATTAGTGAAAGAAGATTGTGAATGTCATCATAATGTTTTCGCATACTACGCGCATTTAAGTGAATAAGTGAACATGAACTGTTGGAAAGGAATTGATCCAACTCCGAAGTGTGTAGGTACACTGACATGATGAATCAAAGACAGTGATAGCGGAAAAAACAAAAAACAACAAACGGATATCTAGATTATAAAAGAGAGGTCAGATTCCTTAGCAATGCGGTAGACCTGACTGTCGATAGTTTCCCTTGCTTTAATGGCACAGTTATCAGTCCATCATCATCATCATCATCATCAGCCTGTCTACGCCCACTGCAGGGCAAAGGCCTCTCCCATGTTTCGCCAATCAACCCGGTCCTGTGCTTTCTGCTGCCACGTTATACCTGCAAACTTCTTAATCTCATCTACCCACCTAATTTTCTGTCTCCCCCCTCACGCGTTTGCCATCTCTTGGAATCCAGTCAGTTACCCTTAATGACCAGCGGTTATCCTGCCGACGTGCTACGTGCCCGGCCCATATCCATTTCTTCTTCTTGATTTCAACTATGATATCCTTAACCCCCGTTTGTTCCCTGACCCACTCTGCTTTCTTCCTGTCTCTTAAGGTTACACCTATCATTCGGCAAGCACCTATTATCGGCAAGCATTATCAAATCATGAATGGTAGTCTACCACTATCCCTCAAGAGGAAGGTATATAACAGCTGCATCTTACCGGTACTTACCTACGGAGCAGAAACCTGGAGACTTACAAAGAGGGTTCAACTTAAACTGAGGACGACGCAGCGAGCGATGGAAAGGAAAATGATAGGTGTAACCTTATCAGTCCATAGGAATCTCCAATTATTGGCTTTCTTTAGAGTTAGAGCCTTGGTGAATAATGATTTCTTCAATGGCGTTAGGTGGTCATTTACGTACACAGGGCTGTTGATTGAGGAGGAGATACCAAGATCGCCGAGGGAATAACTTAGCTTTACGTGCCTTAGAAATGAATTCATTTTTCTTCGAACGCGAGCAAAAGTCTGGCAATAACATTCTTTTTGTCCTTGACTTTCGTCGGGACTCGGTGCACAATGTCAAGGTCAGAAGGCGTAAGGGGGAATCCTACAGTATCGCCGACTTTTTGCAAAATCGCTACACAGTCTTCCCCTTGAGTACAGTACATAACCAGTACACTTGCTTGGGCGCTTCGTTGCAATATTTCATTTTGGCGGACTAAAGGCGATCTGCTGGACAACGCGTAAGGTCAATATCAGGAATCGCACAATTCAAGAAAGTTCCTGACTTCGAGAATATATATTGTAAGGTTCTGGGTGGCGGTTAGCCCGGAACCCCTTAGATACGAGACCGATGACAAATGGGCACGTCTTTACTTGTCCAAGCATCGGCCGCGACTGCCCGTCAGCGGCCGCTGAGCGCGAGCTGCGAGCGCGCCATCGTTCATCGTTCTCTTCTTCCACGGTCAGCGGGCTCGCAGCCGCCGGTCTCATAATATGTATTACCGGCCTTCTAAGACCCTTCATGCATGGTGGTCACCAATTTCAGTGACATGGCGCTCTGTACTGACTGAGAACAACTGTTCATATATGTATTCCTTAGTGTTAGCTACTCATAAAACATGCAGTCCTGCACTATCAACACAATAAAGACCAAGACATACTTTTATATCTATAAAAATATCTCAGGTCCACCGTCTAGCGCGCCCTGAGGACGACGGCGGCCGGAAGAAAACGAACGTAACATGTCAAATCGGATGCCCAAACGAAGTATCGTCATATCTGTAAGATTGTCAAATGCTTTAAAAACTGCGCCATTTAAAATTCGACACTCGGGGCTCACGTGTTTCAAGAGAAAAAAAATGCGCCCACCTCCCCGAAGGGAATCGTGAGGAAATGCGAATGCATTTCGCGCGCGCTTCACTCCATTTATATATGGTGGTTGTGGTTTGAAGAAGGAAAAGGCGCCTGATTTCTGCAGCCCGGTCGGGAGCACGGCTCAGCGCCTTTTTTTTTGCTTTTTCTTGTTTTTAAATTTTTTATTTATTTTTTTTAAAATTGTTTTTTCATATATAGCTCCGCCGAGCTCCGCCGCAGTCCGCTTTTAGTTAACGCGCACGCTGCGAATTTTTATTGTTGAACAACGCACAGGAGAAATCTCTCACCGGCACCACCTTGGAGGTCAAGATTCATTGCCATATATACGGGGTGGCCAGTGAACGGTTGTGCAGCGCGAGCAGTCGGGTTTTTCAACCAAGAAACTCGCTAGCAGACGCTGCCTGTATCGGCGTCGCGAGGCGAGAGAGGGAGAGGGGGGAGCGTAGGAGAGGAGAGAGAGAGAGGGGGGCGCGCATGCGCAGTGGGAGTGTGGACGCTGCGGGCAGAGATGCCTAGAGAAGAGAGCGGGAGCGTAGGAGAGGAGAAGAGAGGTGGGACGCGCATGCGCAGTGGGAGTGTGGACGGCGCGGGCAGGGATGCCTAGAGGAGAGAGGGGGGAGCGTAGCAGGGGAGAGAGGAGGGGAGGCGCATGCGCAGTGAGGGTGTGGTTGCCGCGGGGAGGGATGCCTAGAGGAGAGAGAAGGAAAGAGGAGGTTTTTTTAATTTTATTTTTTTTCAGAGGGTTTGCGCATGCGCAGTAAGGGTGGTCACGCCGCACACCACCACCACCGGATTAAGCTTCGCCATAAGATGCTTCACATCTAACACCTGCCGGCGCGCACACCTCCTCAACCTATCCTCCTCCTCCTCCTCCGCGGACAACGCCAACGCCGCACAACGCCAACGCCGGATGCCTGACATAGCCCGACTATGAAATGCATTCGCATTTAAAAAATCAAGAAAAGGTGGTTACCTGGGGTGACCACCGTGCTGGAAAGAGTTAATATGATCAGGGCTACGAGCACATCGGCGACTCAGGCTGGGGGGGCACTTTTTTACGTGTCGCTTCGCTTACAAGGGGCAGTACAGAAAATCTGCCTAATCATGGATAGTTTCACACAAAAGTTCACAACTTTTGCAACGGAACTGCAAGGGGTACTCCAACAAGAGGGCTCCATTGCAGCAATATTTTAGATCACTAGTTAACAAACCACAGGTAATAGCATTACAGGAAACCCTCGTTTCTGCCGTATCCCTATCCGGTTATCAGGCCGTTTCCGGGCAGCCCGGCGGTCGAGGAGTATGTACATTAGTGGACAAAAGGCCTACGCACTTGTCTCACGATCTGAAGCTGGCGAGTTGCAAAGTAGAATATGTCATGTTGGAAGTGCTCCTGAACAAGCGACAAGTGCAACTAGCGGAGAAACAGCGTGTTTATACTAAATATTTACAGTAATCCCAGAGACTCTCGACCGCAATTCAAGACAATACTCAAGACAAGTCCGTCGACCTGGCCGGCACCCATCCCCTTGTCGTCGTCGGGGTCTTCAGTGCCCCTGTGGCAGGACGCCAACGAAATGGATCTCACGCTCATCACGGACAAGGCGTTCCCGGACTCGAATCGGCAACTCAGTGACCCGGGACACCACCCCCGATCTGGCGTTCGTGAAGAACGTTGAGAGTGGAGTGGAGTAACACAGCAATGCGTTTTGGTAGCGACCTATTACGTGCTCGAGACCCGCTTCGACGTCGCCCGGAGTAAAACCAGAGAGTTCACTGTCACAGATTGGGATCACTTTCGGAAGCTCCGCAGCATCGAAAGTGCACCCGCTCCCAGATGCCTGGAAGACTGGCGCGAAGGAATCAAGAGTGACATGGTGTCATCCACCAAGAAGATCGCCACAGACCTAGAGGTAGACATGATGGACAGCAGACTTAGTCCATCAGATTGAGGCCGAGCAGGCGTTGCTCCTCCGATGGAAGGGACAGAGGTTCAACCGAAGATTGAGGAAAAAGATCTCAGAGCTCAATAAGACCATCGAAGAACACTGTAGTACCCTCTGCAAGCAGCAACGGGACGAGGTCTGCAACTCGATCGACGGCCAGATGCGCAACGGCAAATCATGGGGCTTGCTGAAACATTTACTCAACGAGGGCTGCACAAGATCCAATCAGAGTGCAAGCTCGCCAGAGCCCTGCACGACGCTACCAGATGCTGTCCCGGGTACGAGCTGGTTGCCAAGCTTATGGAGAAGTACCTGCCTGTAAAGCACGGAGACGAGGAGGTGCCGTTTCCCGACTACTTCTATCCGGCCCGTCCGGAGTTGGACGAACACTTCACCGTGGCGGAAGTCAGGCAAAGCCATTTTCGCACTCAACGGCAAGTCGGCGCCGGGCCCCGATGGCATCACCAATAAGATGCTGCGGGATCTCGACGATCGTTTGGTCGACTACCTTACAGAGAAGATCAACGAGACGTGGAGAAACGGCAGCGTTCCAGAACAATGGAAGACCGCCAACATCATACTGAGCCCCAAACCAGGCAAGGCTCCGAATGTTGATAACCTCCGGCCCATCTCTCTCACGTCCTTCGTCGGCAAAGTGGCGGAGCATGTCGTCCTCACTAGACTAACCAGATATCTCGAAGACAACAATGTCTATACCCACCACATGATTTGCTTTCGCGCCGGCCTGTCGACACAGGATGCCATGAAGATGATAAAGCAATCAGATCATCGACGGCAAGTACCAGGGACACCAGGGCCTTGATCGGGCTCGACCTCGAGAAGGCGTTTGACAACGCTCTCCACGAATACATCCTGGCTTCTGTCGCGGACGTCGAACTGGGACCCAGAGTGTATAGCTACGTCCGTTCGTTCCTGACCGGGAGGAATGGCGAAGCTGCAGTGTTGTGACCTTGAGTCCGAAGAAGAGCTCCTCGGTGTACGGGGTGCGCCGCAAGGCTCGGTCATTTCGGCCCAATCTCTTTGACATCTGCATGGTCGGACTCTCGAAGATGCTGGCCCAAGTAGAAGGTATCAACCACACCATCTACGCCGATGACATCCCGATCTGGTGCACCGGTGGTAGTGAAGGGCAAGTGGAAAGTGCCATGCAAGAGGCCATAGACGTGACGGAACAGTACGTACTACCCACCGGACTCAGGTGTTGCCCGACAAAATCTGAGCTCCTGCTTTATAGAAAAAAAGGACGCAGACCTAAGGGCTGGAAGCCGGTCTCCGAAAGCGACATTCACCTGTTCACTCGGAGTGGCGACCCAGTACCCAGGGTCGACACCATCAGAGTCCTGGTTATGTTCATCGAATGGCACGGCGGCAAGGGCACTGCATGGCGCAAAATCATTGCAAAAGCCGACAATGCTCTTCGCCTCGTGCGAAGGGTCACGAACCGACGCAGAGGCCTCAAGGAGGACAACCTGCTTCGGCTCATCAACGCCTTTGTGCTGTGTCACTTGACCTACACGGTGGCCACGCACAATTGGCTCAGAGCAGAGCGAGACAAGCTCCAATGCGCTCATGAAAAAAATCGTCAAGCGAGCACTCGGGCTGCCCGTAAGAACGCATACCGAAGACCTCGTCCGGCTCGGCATACACAACACTATGAAGGAGATTGCCGAGGCTCAGGAACGGGCCCAGCTAACTCGGCTTTCCACTACGTCGGCCGGTAGGCGGATTCTAGAGGAGTTCGGACTCGCCCCAACCAAGAACTTGTCTAGCAGCACCCAAATCCCCAGGGAAATAAGGGAGAAGCTCGTCGTCGCTACGCTGCCCCCCCCAACGTACATCCTGTGCACAACGCAGGTCGTCGCAAGGCAAGAGCTTCGAAGATACTGAAGGACCTCACTGTGGATAACATCGGCGTAAACTTCGTGGACGCCGCCGCGTACCGAGACGGCAAGGCTTTTGCGGTTTCCGTCATGGATTTACTGGGCAAAGTCAACCAACTACGCCTCGATTCGGACGACAGATCCCGAGGTCATCCAGCAAGTGACAATTGCACTCGCCATGCAAGATGGTTGGAGAGACAGGGTGTAAAGCGACTCGAAGGTGGCCGTTAGGGCATTCCAAAAAGGCTGGGTAGCCCGTCATGTAGTTAAAATTCTGAAATGCATCAAAAATAGTGGCAGCTCCACACACTCCATTTTTGGTTCCCTGCCCGCGTCGGGGCGATCGCGGGGGTTCCTCTGAACCTCAACGAGTCGGCCCACGAGGCTGCGCGTGGCTGCACGAGACCGCGCTAACCTCGGATCGGACGACTGTCCCCCCCGGACACAGGGACGCTCCTAGCACTCACAATGAAATTACTAAATGCGTTTATTTAGAGAGAAGGGTCTTCCCCCCGCCTCATTCCAAGCTAAGCAGGCGGTCACGCTCAGACTCCTGCAAACTAACTCCCACCCAAATCCGGTGACCCTCAGTAGCTTATACCCGGGACATTTACCCGAATAGTTCTTGCGCAGCCTGTGGCGAGGTTGCTACTTTGTCTCATATGCTCTGGGAGTGCGGGTTCTTGGGCCCGAAGTTCGCCAAGGAACAGTGGGACGCACTCCTGCGAAGTCCCATGTATGAAGACCAAATCCTGGCCGCCCAGCGTGCCCGTGATCTGCCTGGCAGGCTAGACCTGTCGGTCCCGTCGTGGTGTTAGCCAGGTGCGCGTTTTATCGCGTTTTGCTGGACCCAATCAATGTTTATTCACTCACTCATGTCACGTGGTCGTGACGTTGACGAAGGCAGAGACGGCGTGTTCAAAATGAAACTCTTTATTTGGCCGAATTTGAGGGCCGGGAAAATGGAAACTCGAACTACAGCGAGCAATGCGCGCTGTACACTGATATCGGTGAACAGAGCGTTGGCCGTCGATGAACTGATCGGCGGCAAGGTGCGTCGGCATTTATACAAGTGGTAGCGAACATTCGAGTATTATCACTGGCGGTCGCGTTTCTTCGAGAATAAACTCAGCTGTTCGCGTTTACGTGCTGATGCCTAACAGATGATACTTCAATGATCTGGAATGCTCTCAAACATTCTGGTGCGGTTTACGTAAGGCATTATGTACTATTGGCGTCAAATGAAACGCGAACAGTGGAGCGTGTGGCCCAAGCATTAGCAACGGTATAGTGCGCTCCGTCCAGTCATCACCACTGACAGGTGCGCACATCCGGTTTGGCAGTACTACGGGATGCCCCTATAATGCTGTATTTTTGCTTGCGTTCTAGTTCTTATATGGTGATGATAGGGGCCACCGTGGGCGTTCCGAGCGCTTTTGGACGTTCCACATTTGTTTTATTTTATTTTTGTTGCCTTCGTTTCAAATATCAGAACTAGAACAGAAGCAGAAACATCGGACTCTAGGGGAATCGCGCAGTGTTACCAGGCCGGATGTGCGGAGAGGACCTGTGTAGGGTGATGACTGGACGGCGCACACTACACCTTCTGTAATACTTGCGGCACGCACTCCGCTGTTCGTGTATCATTTAACACCGATTGTACACGTGGAAAAGCCCGGCGACGTAAAACATAGAAAGATGCGCGTGTGGCATTGCCCCCCTCTGAAAAGGCATCGTCCCGATGCTATAACCAGTACATGGAAGTACAACAAAAAAGCCAGAAAATACAATAAGAAATACATAAAAGAAAGAAAGTGCAATAATAAAGCAATAGTTACAGTCCTCAGGTTCATTGGCGAGCATAAAACGGCTTGAGGCGCACGACATGAACGACTTCAGGTCGTGCACGGCGCCGTTGAGAGTTCGTAATGCCGTCCGGGATAACCTTGTAGTCTAGGGCGCCGAGACGTCGAAACACCTTGTATGGCCCGAAATACCGCAGAATAAGTTCTTCACTAAGTCCACGTCCGCGTATCGGTGTCCACACCCAAACATGGTCGCCGGGCTGCTGTTCTACTAAACGTCCTCGAAGATTGTAATGGCGGCTGTCGGTCGTCTGCGGATTCTCGATGCGCAAGTGGGCGAGTTGTCGGGCTTCTTTAGAGCACTGAATGTATGTGGTGAAGTCGAGGTTTTGTTCATGAGCGACGTTAGGCAGCATGGCGTCGCGCGTCGTTGCCGGGCTCCTTCCGTAGACCAACTTGTATGGCGCCATCTGCGTCGTTTCTTGGACAGCCGTGTTGTATGCGAAGGTCACATACGGAAGAATGGCATCCCACGTCTTGTGATCGACGTCGACGTACATGGCCAGCATGTCGGCGATGGTCTTATTTAGACGCTCGGTCAGGCCATTGGTCTGTGTGTGGTACGCGATGGTCCGGCGGTGGCTTGTCGGGCTGTATCCCAGGATCACCTGAGTTAGGTTAGCAGTAAACATCGTACCTCTGTCGGTTATGAGAACCTCTGGGGCGCCATTTCGAAGGACGATGTTCTCAACGGAGAACTTGGCTTCATCGGTGGCACTGCCTTTGGGCAGAGCCATTGTTTCGGTGTAGCCGGTGAGGTAGTCGGTAGCCACGACGATTCACTTGTTTCCGGAATTCGACGTCAGCAACGGCCCCACTAGGTCCATCCCGATTTGTTGGAGTGATCTGCGAGATGGTTCGATCGGCTGAAGAAAGCCTGCTGGCCTTGTAGGAGGTGTCTTGCGTCGCTGACAGCCTCGGCATGTATTTACATAGCGAGCGACGTTGGCGGCAAGGCGTGGCCAGTAATATTTTTCCTGTGTCCTTGAGGTCGTGCGGGACAGATCGAGGGGTGTCGAGCCGTTACGTCGTCATGTAGGGCCTGGGAGATTTCCGGCCGTAATGCTGAAGGCACCACGAGAAGGTACTTGGCTCCAAGTGATGAAAAGTTCTTCATGAGGACGCCGTTTCGCAAGAAAAATGACGCCAGTCCTCGCTTGAATGCATTCGGAACAACGGCGGACCTGCCCTCGAGGTATTCAAGAAGGCCCCTCAGTTCCGGGTCGGCTCGCTGCCGTTCAGCGAATTCGTCGGCGCTTATGGCTCCCAAGAAGCAGTCATCATCTTGGCTGCCCTGTGGTGGCTGGTCGACGGGGGCGCGAGACAAGCAGTCGGCGTCAGGGTGCTTTCGTCCAGAGTTGTACACGACGGTAATGTCGAATTCTTGAAGTCTCAGACTCCATCTTGCGAATGACCTGACGGGTCCTTCAAGTTAGCTAGCGAACACAAGGCGTGGTGGTCGCTCGCAACTTTGAAGGGACTGCCGCAGAAGTAGGGGTGAAACTTTGACGTAGCCCAGATGATGGCAAGGCACTCATTTTCTGTTGTTGAATAGTTCGCTTCTGCCTTGGATATCGACCGGCTAAGCATAACTGATAACTCTTTCCACTCCGTCAGTTCTCTGGACAAGAACAGCTCCGTGTCCTACGCTGCTTGCATTGGTGTGGATTTCTGTGTCGGCGTATTCGTCGAAATGCGCAAGTATTGGAGGCGTATGCAGGAGTCGTTTCAATTCTTGAAATGCTTCGACCTGCGCCACTCGCCACTTGAATTCCACGTAGGCCTTCGTGAGCCGAGTTAGTGGCTCGGCGATGCGTGAAAATACCTTCACGAAGCGTCTGTAATAGGTGCACAAACCGCGAAATCGGCGTACGGCCTTCTTGTCAGTGGGCGGCGGGAAGGCAGCGTTGGCAGCTGTTTTCCGTAAGTCAGGGTGAATTCCAGACTTGCTGATGACGTGGCCCAAGAAAAGAAGTTCATCGTACGCGAAGCGCCACTTTTTAGATGCGAAGCATCTTATGGCGGGGCTGTGGCCGTCCCTCCCTCCCGCGTCCCGCGTCCGGTCACTTTCATGAACTAGGGGAAGCACCCACTATGCGAACCAGAACACTGTAGTACAATAAGGCCGTCAACCACCACAACAGAGTCATGGCCGAGAGCACAGAGTGGCTGCTTAGCAATGTCTAGGCAGGTGGTAGGTGCGAGCAAAGAATAACACGCGCTACCGGTGGTGTCTGTCGCCCAGGTTGACTCCATTCCTTGATCTTGTCCGTTTCTCCTTCCCGCGTCCCGCACCTTCAAAGCGCATGCTCGTCGCCTCCCCCCTCTTCCTCTTCTACGCTCCCCCCTTTCTCTCCTCTAGGAATCCTCTACTCAACGGAGCGGCGCCCGCGTCCCACACCCCCCACAGCGTATGCGCGTCCCCTCCCCCCTCTGTCTCCTCTCCTACGCTACCCCCCCCCCCCGTTCTGTCCTCTAGGAATCCTCTACTCCACAAAGCGGCACGCACGACAGGTGGTGCGACATCTGCATACTCCGCTGGGGGCGCCACGGTAGTTCCACTGTATGAAAATGACGGAGCGAGCGCGCCTCATTCTCTCTCCGGTGCAGCGCCGCGATGAGCGCCCGGGCCGCTGCCGCGAAACGGGAGCGGTGACGTTTCTCACGCTCAAGATAACCATCTCGCCGCTGCTTCGCATCCACACATGCTTCTCTTTAGCGGGAGATGGGGAAGTTTTTGGCTTCAGGGTGAGTCCGGAGGCCTTGATCGCTTGACGTACAGCTTGAAGACGCCGGGAATTTTCGTCGAAGTTTGAAGAAAGCACAATGAAGTCGTCCAAGTACACAAGGAAAGTCTGCCACTTTAAGCCTACCAGTACGATATCCATAACACGTTGGAACGTCGCAGCCGCCGAGCAAAGACCGAAGGGCATGACCTTGAACTCGAAGAGGCCATCTGGTGTGATAAAGGTACTCTTCTCTCGGTCCCTCTCGTCGACCTCGATTTGCCAATAGCCGATTTTGAGCTCCATCGACGAAAAGTACATCGCGTTGTAGAGTCGATCCAGGGCGTCGTCTATACGTGGGAGGGGATACACATCCCTCTTCATGGTTTTGTTGAGGCGACGATAATCGACGCAGAAACGTAGGGTTCCGTCTTATTAGATGCCAAGCATCTTATGCTCGGGGCTATGTCCGTCCGGCGTCCCGCGTCCCCCCGTCCCGCGTCCGGCCACTTTCATGAAGTAGGGAAGTACCCATTATGCGAACCAGAACATTGTAGTAATATGAAGGCCGCCAACCCTACCAGTCATCAGAGTCATGGCCGAGAGCACAGAGAGGCTGCTTAGCAATAGCTAGGCAGGTGGTGTCTGTCGCCCAGGTTGACCCCATTCCTTAATCTCGATACGGGCTCTGGCGCAGTGGTCTGGCATTTCCCGCTGTTATGAGGCGATGTTTTGAGACTGGGGTCTGATTCTTGACGACGAAGAGAAGCAATCCTTGAATCTTGGAGCAGGGCTTCAAGCCAGTGGCGTAGCCAAGGGGGTGGCCCACCGGGCACGTGCCCCCCCCCCCCCCGAAATTTTTTTCGCCATGGCATGCATAGCAAAAAATGGCCGTTTCAAGGATGTGCCCCCTCCGAAATCAAGGCTGCTTAGCAATGGCTAGGCAGGTGGTGTCTGGGGCCCAGGTTGACCCCATTCCTTGACCTTGCTTGCATGTGTTTGGAGGTGGCTTAGTGCGTCCCTCCTTCCCGCGTCCCACACAACCACAGCGCATGCGCGTCCCCTCCTACGCTCACGCCCTTTCTCTACTCTACGGAGCGGCCCCCGCGTCCCACACCCCCCACAGCGCATGCGCGTCCCCTCCCCTATCCTCTCCTACGCTCACCCTCATTCTCTACTCTAGGAATCATCTACTATACGGAGCGGCGCCCGCGTCCCACAGCACATGCGCGTCCTCTCCCCCCTCTCTCCTCTAGCAATCCTCTACTCTACAAAGCGGCTCCGACGTCTTACATCCCCACAGCACATGCGCGTCCTCTCCCCCCTATCTCCTCTAGGAATCCTCTACTCTATGGAGTGGCTCCCGCGTCCCACACCCCCCACAGTGCATGCACGTCCCCTCCCCCCTCTCTCTTCTCTCCTATGGTCCCCCCCGTCCTCTCCTCTAGGAATCCTCCACGGAGCGGCGCGCACGACAGGTGGTCTGACAGCTGCATACTCCGCTGGGGGGCGCCACGGTAGTTCCGCGGTATGAAAATGACGGAGCGCGCGCGCCTCATTCTCTTTCCTGTGCAGCGCCGCGATGAGCGCCCGCGGACCGCTGCCGTCAAATGAGAGCGGCGACGTTCCTCCCGCTCAAGCTAATTATCTCCCGCTGCTTCGCATCCACACATGGTTCCCTTTAGCGGGAGATGGGGAATTTTTCAACAGGCGAACGGTGGCGGCGGGGTCTGGCAAGGGTAGTGCGGCTCAGCGGCTTCTTGACGCGGACGCGGCGCGGGAGCGTTGCATCGGGCTACAGAAGCGTAGCTCATGGCTTGTGGCTCAGACTGCGCTGGTTCAGGTGTTCGGAGAAATTGCTGAACTTCCTGGCCTACGACGTCGACAATCTGGTCCACTTGATGCTGGGAGGGAGGCAGCAATTTACGTAGTCCTTCCAGTACAAAGGATCTGATATTATCGCGCAGGTCGTGGGATTTGAAATGCCTGAATCTCCTCGTAGGTCGGCATGTGGCGGTTGTACTGCCTCGTACGCCTTTCAAGGGCCTTTTCGGTCGTCGTGGCCTCTGCGACAAATTAGATGACCGTCTTGGGTGGGTTGCGTACCAGAACGGCGAAGAGTTCCTGCTTAACTCTCCGCATCAGGAAGCCAAGCTTCTTCTCCTCTGACACAGCGGCGTCAGCATGACGGAACAGACGCGTTATTTATTCAGTGTACAACCCGACGTTCTCGGTCGGGAGCTGTACATGGCTCTCCAGCAAGGTTTACGCTCTTTCTTTACGACAATTGTGACGGTGTAAAGAAACGCTGCTCGAAAAAGGTCCCAGGTCGGTAAATTGGCGTCTCGGTTCTCGAACCATTTCCGAACGGAATCTTCCTGGGCAAAATGAACGTGCCGGAACTTGTCATCGTCGGTCCTGTTGTTGAAAAGGGCGACGCGGTCGAACCTTTTGAGCAGCTGTCAGGGTCTTCGAGTGATGAACCGCGGAAAGTTGGCGGCTCCTTGGGTTGGCGGAGCAGGATCGGTGCAGGCGGCACAGGGGCTGTCATTGTTGCCGTGGTCGAGGTCAATGTCTTGGTTTGCCGGGTCTTTTCAGGTAGAGGTTCGTGCTCTGGCGGTAGGCCAGAGTACCTGAAACGCCACCTCGTGAAACGCTACCTGAAACGCCAACCTACCTGAAACGCCAACCCCGAGCAGCGAACGAGTTCCAGGCTCGTTCGCTGCTCGGGGTTCGCGTCGATGTCTTCTTCACGACTGGCGCTGGGTTCACGGCTTGACAGGGGCGTCCGGTACATGACAGAAGCAGCACCTCCACCAGATGTCACGTGGTCATGACGTTGACGAATGGAGAGATGGCGTGTCCAAAATGAAACTCTTTATTTGGCCGAACTTGTGGCCGGGAAAATGGAAACTCAAACTACAGCAAGCAATGCGCGCTGTACACTGGTATCGGCGAACAGAGCGTCGGCCGTCGATAAACTGATCATCGGCAAGGTGCGTCGGCATTTTTACAAGCGGCAGCGAACATTCGAGAATTATCACTGCCGATCGCATTTGTTTGAGAATAAACTCAGCTGCTCGCGTTTGCGTTCTGATACCTCACAGATAATACTACATGGTGCTCGACTGCTGACCCTTAGGTTGCGGGATCGAATCCCGGTCGCGGCAGCCGCATTTTCGATGGAGGCGCTAAAACTCGAGGCCTGTGTACTTAGATTTAGGTGCACGTTGAAGAACCCCAGGTGGTCGAAATTTCCGGAGCCCTCCACTACGGCGTCTCCCATATTCAGATCGTGGTTTTGGGACGTTAAACCCCACAAATTATTATTATTAGATCATACTAAAATAATCTGGAATGTTCTCAGGCCTTCTGGCGCGGTTTGCGTAAGGCATTATCTACACGTGCAATAGGCCGGCGACGTAATTAAACATAATAAAAAAGGGGCGCGTGTGGAAATATATTGCGGGGCAAGCAAAGTGCGAAGTACTGCTTAGAATTTCTGATCACTCCGCTGTGTTGTTAACTCTTTCGGGCATCTCTGTGAACAAGTATGTTGATGTCACTTTCGTGTCAAACTTCTCACCGCAGATGATGTCGACATATTAGACATGCATACGTATATAGTTTTGAATCGCTACAGGGCAGAAGCGCAGACATGCATACACTTTGGAATCACTTTAAACATCTTGTGAATGATTGCATAGAGCGCCTTGTTCCTTGCATTTTAAAGAAACGACGTGACCCATTGCAATTAAAGAGCCAAATAAAACGCCCTAGGACGAAAAGAGGTACTACAAGAAGTCTTTGACGCTTTGCTTGCTGAAATTCCCGAGCTTTCTTCCGAGCTAAAAACGGAAGTTTCTTCAGACAAGCAACGATACTTTGGAGAGAAACTTTCAAAATTTATTTCGAACATCTCCTGAGAGGTACTGGAGGCTGATTTTTTCCAGTAAACAAATTAATGATGTTTCGTCGTAAATGGTGTTTTGAGTGGTGATAGCGCTGTTATAGCAGAGGCATTTATTTTCACTTTAGATCTATATTTACACATGCCAATCGTTTATTGCCATACTTTCATGCTTCGTACCCGCCTGTCTGACGTTACTACTGATGAGAAGGGAATACATAACATGCTTAATATCAATATTATGAAATCACCCTGTCCTGATGGCTTGCCAAATGAATTCCCAAAGCGATAAGCGGCATGGGTATCTAAATATCTGCGTGTACTGTTTTCTAAACCACTAACTGAAGGCGAGATGCCGACCGACTTGAGAACTGCAGAAGGAAACCCTATATTCAAAAATGGTAATAAGCAGCACATCTCGAACCATCGTTCTATCTGTCTGGATTGCAACATCATGCAAACTTCTGGACCATACAAATCTCTCACACCATTAGGGAGATCTTGCAGATTAGCCCTTCCCCAAGGAATGTGCACCACCAATATAATCTGGCCAGGCGCAAGACACGAGCCCGCTCTCTCATAGACTTTACGCACAAAAACCTTGATTTAACTACTTCCGTAGATGCTGTCCAGTATGGGCGCACAGATTCATTTGTAGCTGTTGTAGCTGATCCTCATGGAACAATCCTTAATGCAGCTTCAATAAGACATATCACGGTGGCGGTGGCCGAACAGGCTGCTATGAATGGATGGATGCTATGAGCGTCCTCTTTAACGGGGCGGTGACATGTCTGCCACCAGGCTCGAAAAAAAAGGGAACGATAACTTTCTTTTTATGTTGGCCTAATGCCTTATCTACATTGATTAAATCTGTTATTATACCAAAGAAAAATATAAATTCACGGTCCATCTCTCTGCCTCTTAAGGCAGAATGACCCTATTTTTTTCCCATTATTTTTGTCCTTTATCTCTACTTTTCTGCCACCAATACTCTAACCGTCTCTTATTTATTTCTATCGCGGACGTGTTCAGCTTTTCATTGTTGTCGCTATAACCCAAGGCTTCATGGAAACTCGTGCCCACACGTACACCTGGGTGGATATCGCCACATTCAATTAGTACATGTTCGATCGTTTCCTTAGTTCCCCCCACAGCATGTACATTGTTCTTCTTCGTTACTGAATCTCGCTTTATAACTACGCGTTCTTAGGCAACCCAACATTGCTTCAAACAGTAAAGCGCTTCCCCTTGAATTATCATAAAACCTTTCCCTCCTTATTTCGTTTTTTCCTTTCGGTAGTTACTGAGAGCCGGCTTCTTTTCCATCGCTGTTATCTAATAAGTCCTCTCCGCCTCTCTGACTTTTCGCTTAATGCTCCTTGTTGCATATCGCCCACACTGTCAGCAGCATATTTACTGGTGAGCCTCCTAGTTCTCTTTTTTTCCACTGCGTGTCAACGCCTTTTCTATACAAATACCTGAAAACCTTCTCTGCCCATCTACTCTCCTTCATTTTCCTCAGCCTCTCTTCAAATCTCATTTTGCTCTGAGGCTTCCCTCACTTCAAAGCCTGTTCCATCCCATATCACCCTTTACAGCCTCATTTGTCGTCTTCCCGTGAGCGCCCAACGCGAGGCGTCTCACCGTCCTTTGATTTACATCCATTCCTGATTGCACCTCTGACTTCATGCACACTACTGAGTTCCCAAATGTAAGCCCCGGAACCATCACAACCTTTCCACAGCCCTCGAAGCACCTCGTACCTATTGTATCCTCATAAAGCTCTGTGCTTCATAATTGCAGCATTCCTCTTTCCCTTTGCTACCGATGCTTTCTCTTGTACCTCCATATATCTATCCCCCTCATTTACCCATACTCTGAGGTACTTGTACTCGCTTACCCTCGGTATTTCTTGGCCCTGTATTAAGACCGCATGGTCTTCGTGATCATTGAATACCATCAATCCACATTTTGTTGCACTAAATCCTAGTCCTAGAGCCTCACCTTCCCTTCCTGCATATATCTGCCAGCCGCTGTATATCATCTTGACTGTCCGCAAATAAGACAAATCGTCAGCATAAAATAGACGTCGAAGCTTCCGCTCAACTATCGCGCCGGCCTGCTTGTGTGACAAATTAAATCCAATATTGCTACCTTCTAGCGCTTTTTCCATCCTCACCATGTACAGCATGAATAACAGCGGGGGACAAAGGACATCCCTGTCCCAGTCTCTTGCTAAGTTTCAACGCTGTCCTTGCTACTTATTCCTTCCCATTCTACACAACCTGTATTTCCTCGGTAAATCTCCCTCAAAAGCTGTATACACTCGTCACCTATGCCCCCCTTCCTTCAATATATCCCACAAAATTTCCTGATTAACATTGTCATACGCCCCAGCGATGTCTGTATGAGCTATATAAGGGACTGTTTTCTATTTTAGATATTTCTATACACTGAGTAAGAACAAACAGGCTATCGTCTAACCACCTGTCGATTCAGAATCCATTCTGAAGTCCTCCCAAAATATCATTTTGCTCTACCCACGTTTCTATTATTGCGATAGCAATTAGATGGACACTCTTGGCTGGATTTCACCGTCGGCGTCGGCGTCGCCGTCGCCGTCATGTTCTGTATATGTATATGTATCTATATATTTATAAAAGCCACAAAGAAAAATAATTCAGAAAAATGTTTCCAACGCGCGGCATCGAACCAGGGACCTCTCGCTCTGCAGCGCTAACCGCTGAGCCACGAAAGCGCACGTCCTTCAACGTTCAAACGGTGAGCTATTTATATAGATCGAGTTTTCAGCGTGTTTTCAGCATTACCAGCAAGATGGCGCAAAGGCCGCGCTCGGCGGGGCTTTGCGCGAAGGAGGGGGGGGGGAGGGTAGATGCCCGTGCGCGCGCGCGCTTATCTTGAGGTGGCGGAGAATGGGGCTTTCGCCGGAACGATAGCGTTGTAGTTACCGGGCGCGCGAAGGTCACATCGCTCGCTGCAGTCCCCCCCCGTTCGCGAAAAGAGCACGCTTTTCAAACACAGCGAAGTAACAACTGTGACACTTGTTAGTTCGCGCTCGTCTGTACCTGTGAATACGTTTCGTGCGTCGTTTATGTTTGAGCAGCGCGTTAAGTGTCGAGCTGTGAATGTTTTTAGTTCGCTCTCGTCCTGTGCGTGTTGTTTTCGTGCGTCATGTGTGCGTGAGCAGCGCGCTGCACGTTTCGACCTGCTTGCCATTCGTCGCTTGACATTGCAATTTGTTGCTATCGCATTCATTGCTTCGCCTTGTGGCGAAACTGTGACTTTTTTGAAATTTTACTGCCTGCATCGCCAACCTGTATAGCACTGATGTAATGGTTAGCGGTCTATACGACCGAATGTTATCCTTTTCTCCCCTGCCTGTATAGATTAAGTTCATTCTACTTTTTCCCCAACTGTCTGGTATTTCCCTCTCCTGTAACTACTTTTCTACGGCTTTCAGCAGTGCTTCTTTAGTGCTATGTCCTAGTGAGTTAATGAGGCTCATGGGAACCCCATCTAAGCCCGGAGTAGTGCGCTTACGAATTTTTCCTTCAGCCTTCTTCCAATTGAAATTCTGAAGTACTACATCTTGCTCGGTTGCACTCTTTTGCATACTTTTATTCGCCGGGGGAATATCCTGGGACGACCTTTTTAAATGAATCGGCTGTTACCTTTCTGATGTAACTTAGCGCTTCATACCCTTCCAATTGATTTCCTCCTTCATCTACCATTGTGACAGACTTCCTACCTAGCGCTTTTAGGTGGCTCCGAAATATCCTAGGCGCGGCCTTCTTCTTTTCGCGCATCTCTGTCATCCAGCGTTCACTTTCACCTTTAATTTTTGCCTCGACTAATTTCTGCACAATGGATTTTTGCTCTTCACATATTTCCCATATTTGGTTGACATCGTCCTGTGGGCCGCTTCTCCTTTCTTGTCTGTCTGTGCTCCCGTGATGCCTCGCGTCGCTTCTCGATCGCTTCCTGGATTTCTTTGTTCCACCAACTTTTTGGCTTTCTCTTTCCTTTCCAACAAATAGTTGTCTTCTCCTTTTCTATTTCTTTCGTGATTACATGTAGAAGCTCACTATACTTCGAGTCTTTTCCTTGGTAGTTTGCCTACTTTTTCCTCGACTCTTGCGGCTATATTTGTTATTTGTTTGTCATTTAAATACGAGCTGCCCAACTTTGATTCTATGTTCTTATTTTCAGTTTTATATCCCATTTGTAATGTTATGCGTTTATGATCACTACCCAAGCTGTTAATGCCTTCCTTGTCTATTCTCATCTCTCTAAGTTTGTCATAGATTCCTTCTGTCATGAAACAATAATCAATGCTCTATTGCCTGTTTCCGACTTCCCACGTGATCTGCCCCTCACACTTAGGTCCTGCGTTAACTAATCTCAAGACTATGTTGCTCGCAGAGATCTAGGAATATCTTGGCATTTGTGCCTGAATATCCGTCAAGGTCATGAATGTGAGCATTCATGTCCCCTAGCAGGATTATTCCGGCATCATGACCAAATTCTATGATAACGGTGCTTATGCATATCACTATCTCCAGATTCTTTTCTCTGCAGTTATTCCCTTCCACAAGTAAGCTACACCTAGCCACGTTTTCTTTTCACCCACTATGCCCGAAACCCATAGGTGCTCTGAACATGTTTGCTTCACTCTATCCCATTTTACACTGTTATGAATTAACATTCCAAAACCCCCCACCTTTCCTTTCTGATTTGATCTTGTTGCATCCTTCCGAAATATCATTGTCAATATGTGGTGGCTCTTCCAAGTCTCCAGGGTGAGTTCCTGTAACCACATAAACACCTATCTGTTCCTTGTTTAACTGTCCCTCAATCTCTAGCCATTTTGCCTTTTTTTCTGCTGCATGTTAATGTAACTAAGTGCAATACGCGCCTTCTCCCTTCTTCTACCTCTGCTCTGGTTTTTCGCTATACTACCTGTCAAAGAGTCACCCTGGTTGTATTGCTCATTACAAGCTACCCTGGACACCGAAGGGCCCGCGTGCCCCCCCCGAAAAAGCTACTGCGAGTCCGGCAAGTCGCCAACCCAGCTCATGACCAAGCCTCTTATCGAAGTGAATTCTGTCTCTTTTAAAACCACCCCACCTGTGCACATCTCTGTTTATTTCCACTACCTCGATGCGCTTCTCTCGACTAACCTGCCATATCTCTTTGTTTGCGTCGACAACCGCTCTTTGCAGGTTGCCGTCACGCACCGGTACCTCCGGTATTGTGCATACCACTATCTGCACCTGAGGGAAAATGGCGCGCATGTCATCGACCCCTTTCGCCAATGTGGTCGCTAGTTCCGCTGATTCTTCATTCAAGACGTCGTTTAGACCTCCCGCAATTATCACGAGGTTACGTCCATTAGCTTTAGTTGCGAGTTCTGCGCTAGCTTGTCTCATCACTGATCCCAGCCTACGTGCCGGGAACGTCCCTATTAAAACTCGTTTGTCGCCTCTCACCCTTTCCTTGAT
>JALIZH010009569.1:0-12071 GCA_030522465.1 Rhipicephalus appendiculatus | reverse complement strand
ATGATGATAATTTTTTATCTACGACACACAGGAACTCCCGACCATAACAGCTCTACTGTAAAATTACCATAGCGCGTATGTACCACATAAATTGAGGAAATCCCAATACGCCTGATCTTCTCTTGCTAACCATCTGCATAAAATGCTTGGGGTGGTGATTAAGCACGTGCCAGTTCATAATGATGATAATTTTCCGTCTACGCCACGTGACAAACCTCGACCATCGCAGCTCTGCTGTAAAAGGAATAAAAAAAATGACACCTGTTAACTACATATAATGTCGGTGAGTTAGCAACAACCATATTGTCCGCCATGTGTTTATAGGTGACGCATTAGCTCGACAAATACGCTGTCGCTTTTTTTCATGGAGACCATTCACAGGCTCACGGACGCCAGCGTTTCCTTTGTTGTAGATTCTAAACTCTTCATAAATTTTGCGCTCTATTCCACTGGGATACGAGTATCGCGTAAGGACCAGAGTCATCGAAGAGCAGAACACAGCCATAGGAAGAGCAATCTCCTGGCAAGGTGTGGCTTGTCAACGACCTGATACTGTTGGCATGCTGCCTAAGGCGATCGTTTAAGCAGCGTCCGGTTTTTCCCGTGTATGAACGGCCGCATGACAAAAGAATGTGGCAGACGACGCTGTCTACACAAGCTGCGCATCGTTTTATGTACTTCTTGACAAACGCTTGTCTCTCTAGAAATTCTGCGTTGATTTGCTTACACGTACGGCCATGTACGTGTGCACAAAAGTGTAGAGGGATCATGAGAGGCGGCTGCCTGGGCCCTAATATTCTAAATGGGGTGCCAAGTCAACGTCATATTTTTAATCAGTCGGACCTGTGCCGTCATTGTTTATTGAGTATAAAAATCGGCTATGCATGATTTACACTATAACGGCGGCCGACCACCTTTGATGTCGCATTCCAAGACCAATTCATTTCTCACTTCCAAATCTTAAAGGCCGAGGACCAAAGGTAGGCTGTTGTGAGCAGCACGTTAATCCTTAGTTTTCATTTTTGCATCTATTTCGAAGCTTATTTTTTATATCGGACTCGACCAAAGCAGTCGAAATTGGTGGTGCTGTATGGTGATACTTGGACGCCCACACCCTAATGGAGAACCCGGCCCACGCCTATGCATATGGCGATCCTTTCTGAGAGCTGAAAATACGAACCTTAAGAGCGCTTTGCTGAAAAGTTTCTTGAGCGCATTGTTTACGCTGTGGACGTAGGGAACTTTTTCATGTCTTTCCTATGGTGCGCATTTCTTGAGGGTTATCCTGGAAGCTCGCGTGGCGTCCCATTTTCGCGCAGTATTTCATCGGTGAAACAAGTGCCAATAAACCTCAATGTACACTTCTGATACAGGCTGTTCTAATTTTTTCAATTTCGTGGGTTTCTTACGAATATTTAATGATTGATCTCGATCCACCGATAGTGCTACGTCCGAGTAATGATGCTATCCTACCATTTACCTTGAGAAAATGCAGATCAGCATCAACTTGGCTTAGGTACATATGGTCAACGAGATGACAGTTTATACACATAGGAGGAAATTTGGTAACAAAGCAAAACAACAGTAAGACCACTAACTACTTACCACGCCGCAAGTACTATTTACTGCGTCATGTAGGCAGAGATCACCTTAAAAAAGAGAAAATGCAGCAAATGACAATGTGAAGATGAATTGAAACACACACTGGCGAAGTACCCAAAACACAGTAAAAATTTACTATCTCTACAAACGTGGAAACCACTACTGTGGTCGAGCACCTGGGTGATTACTGTTGTACAAAGTCATCGCCACAAAAGGGTGGTTGCTTTCCGGATGCACTAGAAATTAGAGGCCTAAGGCTAACACTCGAGTGCAAATATAAAATATAGCAGGACTCCGCAAATATTACCACGTGCGTTTCTTGTTTCACTTTTGCTAGGGCGCTATGCAGGATGACCCGAGCTTGGCGAAACTCGGGATCTTTCCGAGCTCTGGCGACACCCCCTTTTGAACGAGCCAACAGTACGAAAAGGTCAGATCCACCCTTCAGCGCGCGCTGCGTTCCATTGGTTACGATGGAACGCAGCGTCACGTCAGGACGGTCGACAAAATTGGGCGGTGTTTTCAAACCAGAGGCATCTTCTTTCATTTGTTTGTCGTTCCACTGAGTGCAGAAGTGCACCCATGCATTAAAAGTGCCAGAAAGGTTTACTGATGATATTTTTTAAAGGCAGGGGCTGTTTAAATTCGTTTTGAAGCTTTTAATGTCTGTACTAAGTATCCTTTAGAATAATTAGCACGATGGCCTCTGAGATTAGTTCCGGCCGAGCACCTTACAATATCGCGACCGTAGCTAAACCCGAGGCCACGTGTACAATCATCATGGTCAGCCTGCACAATCTTGCGCGTTGCTCGACTGGCGCGCGCCCTCTTCATCCCTTCATGGTGTGCTCGCTGCCCGAGGACGTGCGCCCGGCTGATTATCTAAGTGGCTGGGCGGTACACCTAGCTAAATAAGTCGAGATGCTATGAACAAGCTAATTAAGCCAAGGCATGCAAAGATCGAGCTAATGAAGCCATACCCTACTAAGACCATGCTAATGAGGCCATGTAAAGCTATGACCGTGCTAACTAATACCGGGCTAATTAACGCGACGTAAATTATAAGCACGCTAAGTAAAGTCATCCTAATTAGACCTTAATAATATGATGCTAATCAAGATCATGCGAATTAGGTTTATGTTATTTAGCTGCTTACTAATCAAGATCATGCTAATTGCACCCGAGGTAATTATTGTCGTTTTAATTAAAACCTTACCAATCAAGACAAAACTGTTCAATGTTATGGTAATTAAGTCCTGCCTAATTAGTATAATCAAAATTAAGACGGAGCTGATGCGTTCTTTACTTCGAAGCGTATACCGAGCAGACTGAGCAGACGACCGACTTAAAACGCTGGAAGAAGCTAGGTGATCACAAGCTCCTCTATGGCTCCAGCCTTGCACAAATAGTAAAGGCTGACCAAATTATTTTACATGCAAAGAAGCTGCTGCTTAGCGTCCACCGCATGAAACCTTTGACAGTCACACCGGCACCGTGACAGTCACGAGTTGAACTGGGGCCTTCTCAGAATCAACGAGTTTGTACCCGAGTTCACGCGCCAATCAGTTTGATTGACAGACGCCCGCGGCGAATATCGGGTCCACCCACCGCGTTTGCGCTTTCAAGGAGCAGTGCTCACGCCGCAACGCCAGCGAGCGGCATGATTCATCTATCAGCTTTATCGCGCAGACTGTGCACACACGCACGAAGAAATAAAAGTTATATCATCACGTGGCTGCCATTTCTCGCATTCAATTTCACCGCGCTCAAGACGTACCACTCACAGCCGCGTTGCCGCAATGATGCGAGCGCCCCTGGTGACAACCTGTCCGTATATTTATCCGCATTATTTGATAGAAGCGAAACGAGCTGCACGAGAGTGTAGCGTGTGCACCCTTGTTGCCTTCGAGAGTGGAAATTTCCATGCTGCGGGTGGAACGAAAGAACATGCCCGAAAGTGGAAGAACGCCCACGAACACGCCTGTGGGAGGCGCAATGCTGAATTGGCAAAAAGACAGCGCGACAATCACGCTGACGTCGCTGCACTGTTGAAATGTGGACTGAGTGGCGGCGCTGACGTGTTCGCACGCGGTGTTTCTTTGATTACCGCCGCAGATGCCCCACATGCGTTTTTGACGCCACGCTCGTTCATGTAGCCGTTTTTGTCAATGCTGCTATCACGCGCTCCGCTCTGTCTTTGTGCCATGACCACCGCAGTGCGAGCTCGGAGCAAACTCGTGTGCCCGAGAAGCTCGGGCCATTCTGCATAGCACCCCTGTACTCGGTTTACGCCGACGACTGTCAGCAATGCTCAGCGCAAACCACGCCTCAGAGCTCGTGAAGCTTCACGATTGTAGTAGATCGTTTTGCTAAGATTGCACGCAAGACGCGAACACATGAGCTTATTCCAGAGCTTGCGCGACGACCAGTGATAAGGCTGGAAAGTTCGATGCGTGATATATAAAAGGCGGCGCGTTTCAACGATGATCAATTCTTCCACGGCCGACGCTCTGTTCGCAATTTCAGTGCGCAGCGTGCCTTGATTACAGTAGTTTCAGTTTCCATTTCCTGGCCACAAGTTCGGCCGAATAAAGAGTTTCATCTTAAACACACACACTGCTGCTTTCTTCAAAGTCACGACCACGTGACATATGGTGGAGGTGCTGGGTAGTTCATGTTCCAGACGCCCACCCGAAGTGCTGACCCAAGCCCGAGCCGCGAAGAAGCTGACGCCAGTCAGAACCCGGAATGTCGAAGTAGCCGCAGGCAGAAGGAACTTCAGCCGGAGTACGGGCTACTTCCCGAAACTACCAGGCATCCCAAGACCACGACATCGACCTCGCGAGCGCAACAATGACCACTCCAGTGGCCATCGATCCCGCTACATCAACCCAAGGAGCCACCAGGGTTGCCGTTGGATTGACATGAAAATACGCAAGAACTCACGTCAAAAGTAGCCAAAGTAGCCATGTCATTCGATATTACTGCCAAGTTTCTAGCCAAACAGAACAGAAGCGGTATTATCAACAGAGTCTTTACTATTGATGAATAAATAAAACCATTTTGAATAAGTAAAACCACAAGTTTAAAAAAGAGCCATGGCGCCAACTGAAAATTTTTGTCGCCAACGGGGTCCAAAAGTAGCCAATTTGGCGCAAAGTAGCCACCAACGGCAACCCTGGTAGCCACCACATTCCGCGGCTTATGTCTCGAAGACCGGGAGTGCTGGCTTGAAAGGTTCAACCGCGTCGCTCTTTTCACCAGCTGGACCGACGATGACAAGCTGGGGAACGTTTATTTCGCACTCAAACACGCCGCTCGGACTTTGCTCGAGAACCGAGAAGCCACGCTCATGACGTGGGACCTTTTACGCGCCGCATTCCTGGACACCTTCACAAGTGTCATCCGGAAGGGGAAGAGCCGAAACCTTGCTGGAAATTCGTGTACACAGCTGCCGAACGAGAACTTGGGGATGTACATCGAGGAAACGACGCGCCTCTTTCGTCATACTAACCCTGCTATGCCTGATTAGAAGAAGCTTCGCTTTCTGATGTGTGGGGAATTGAGCAGGAACTTTTCACCGGCCTTATACGCAACCCGCCTAAGACGGTAATAGAGTTCGTCTAGGAGGCCACGACAATTCCAAAGGCCCTTGAAATGCGTACGGGCAGTACAACCACCGCATTCCCACAACGACCTACGGAGAGGTTCAGGCGCTGCAATCCGACGACCTGCGCGAGACTATCAGAGTCATCGTACAGGAAGAGCTACGGAAACTGTTGCCACCCTTTCGGCATCAAGTGGAGTCAATCGCCGACGCCGTGCGCCAGGAAGTCCAGGAGTTTCTTGGAGCACCTGAACAAGCGCAGCCCGAGCCGCAGGCCATGAGCTACGCTGCTGTAGCTCGACGCGACGCTCCCCCTCCACATCCACGTCAAGATGCCGCAAAGCCGCACTACCGTCACCAGACACCGCCGACACCACAGCCGCCATACCATTCGCCTCTTGGACAGCGCCGCGCGCCAAGGTAAATCGACGTTTGACGTGCCCTTGACAATCACCTGCTCTGCTATCACTGCGGGGAAGCAGGCCAGACCTACCGCCGCTGCCAGTACTTCCAGATGGGCCTGCGCGGCTTCACCGTCAATGCCTCACCCCACAGCGCGGCGAGCAGCCGCACGACATCGCCGACTGCTTGGCCACCACTGAATGGACACCTCGACGTTCATCGCGTTCGCCATCTCCTGGGACGCTACTGGTCCCCTCAGCGACGGCAGCAGTACAGCGGTCCCTACCGGGGGGCCGTTCCGTGAGCGCATATCCGGTAAACTAAGCGCAGCAACTGATGGAGGTGCGATCGCTGTACGACGAACTAACGAATACCCTTCGCCAATCACGATGATGACGCCGGCACGAAACCTACAGAACACGACATGAAGCAGACAGAGCCCTGCCGACGACACCTCGCGGAGCGAGGAAGACCTGACGACGCAACGTGGAAGCAGCGCGGCAAATCTACGCAGCCATGATCCGACGCCGCGACCTAACCGCGACGCAAGGTGACGGACTGGTGACCTCGACGTTCTCATCGACGGCCACAACGTCACTGCTCTCGTCGACACTGGGGCCGGCTATTCCGTCGTCAGTGGGCCGTTGCCGCCAAGCTGAAGAAAGTAAAGACCGCTTGGAGTGGACCCGAAATCCGGACAGCTGGAGGCCACTTGATAACGCCGATTGGAGTCTGCACGGCGAGAGTCCCCATCAATAACCGGATTTATCCTGCGAGCTTTGTAATCCTACAACGCTGCTCCAGGGATGTGATACTGGGAACGGACTTTCCAAGTGACCCCGGCGCCGTCATCGACCTGAGGTCTGATTCACTAACTTCAGAAAAAGCACTCCTGCCCAGTTGTGGGAAGGTATACGTAGGCCAAACTGGTAGGTGCCTCAATATAAGATTACATGACCATCATAGCTCACTGAAAGGTGCACCTTATTTTCATTTGGCCATGCACTGCAGGAGTTGCAGATGCGCACCGGTCTTTGGTGAAAATTTCGTCACCTTTCGTCATAAAAACCAGAGGGCACGTGAGGTGCTGGAGGCATACCTCATCAATAAACATGGAAATTCATGCATCAGCCAGTCGTCTGTGGCACTGTTACATAATAAAATACACTTGTTGGAAAAGCGGTAGGCACGCGCTTGGTGCATCAAGGTTGATTGGAAAGCGACACATCACTCTGTTGGTGCGCGCTCCTCTCCTAAATTCATAGACGTCAGACTCTGCCCAGGCGGCGCTGCAAAAAACACCGCCACCAGCGCTCTCATCGCCGCCCTGGCCATAACTGGGTAGTGCAAAGAGAGCCGTCCGCGAGCGAATGTACGTGGGCCACTATAGAACCCCCCTCTTTCGCTCAGGTTGAGGGCTGTTTCCTGGAAATCAAGGACCTGGAAAGCTTTTTCCGTCAATCCACCCTCGCTTCAGAAAAGTAGGAAGCTCATCAAAGTGAACTGCGGCTACAATGCAAAAGATGTTTCAGCTATTTTGGCGTGCTGCAACTCGCAAGCGCAAGCGAGCATCGCATAATATTGAGTTCGAGGCACTCCGACGTGCGTTCTGCAACGCCTAAATGCGTTAAATTTTGGCATATACATAATGTCAAAGCGATGAAGTAACGTACACGAGCAATGTTTCTTACGATCAGTGGCACAAAGCTCGCTTTATCAGGCACGAATGTCCCCGGCGATTTTCGCCTTTGCAGTTGCATTCTCCATCCATCTCTCGCTTCCTGTGCGTTTAACTGTTTTATTACGCATCCTCGAATGTACTGTTCACGGTTGTCTTCCTTTTGTATATACTGCAAATGGGGGTTACGTGCGTGTCCACTTTCTCGGTGTACAACGAAAGGCAAAACCGTGGCCTCCGAGATAGCTCCGGCAATCGCGGAGATCACGGTAAGGAAAACCTGACGGTGGTCACGACCAAAATTTTGCGATTTACTTGCATGACGCACGTGTTAGCATTTGCTAGCCGGAACTTTGAACCTTCAATGCGTACGTGCGCGATGCTGTGTGATGACGACCAGTTAAGATTATGGGTGGTCGCGGAGTGCGCGACCACCCATAATCGCGCGCTTCACCAGTCTGCATTTAACTGCTGCACGACGCGCACCGCGGTCTGAGGCTCTGCTGAGCTTCATAGTCAAGGTTACCACCGTTCTGCGCCAAGGCTACTCAAAACACCAACATGAGACCCACATTATCACACTTTCTCATGCGACCGGCTGTGGAGAACGCGAGTATTTCGCTTACCCAGCACGTTCGCAACGGCCCGTATCCAGAGCTCTCGCCGTTCTGCTTCGTGCATCAGCTACAGAAATCGGTAAAACAAGTCCTTTACGTCCGTGGCAATTCAAAACGCAACAGTAACTTCGACTGAAGCCTTCTTCGTAGCGCGCGGAACTGTTGCGTCTGCTCTTGTTTTCGCCGTCGTTCTGGCACGCGCACTTCATGGCGTTTCGGTTGCGCGTCCGACTAGCGGAGATAAATTCGTAGCTCTTTTTCTGAGTGTTCAATGCGCCAACACACCAAATATTTAGGTTAATTGTTGTTTTCAACTCGCTAGTTGCACCAGGTTGCACAGCAAACTGTGCAAGGGAGCCGGACTTTGCACTACCCAAAACTGCTCCGACAGGTGGCGCTACGTGTCTGCAAAACTTCAGAGTCTGACGTCTATACAGTACAATGTCAAGCAGTTTTTTTATATCAGGCTGGGTTTTGCCGTGGTTGCTTTGTTTGTTAGTTTTCTTGCTGGTGATTTTTGCAATTAAAAACCAGTTGAAGTTTAGCGCCAGTCCTATGTGGTTCTCCTATTTTCCATACAAGAGTCTGTAGGCGTCGCCACGGACTTCTATAGATCACGCACCGAACTTTCTAGCCGTATCACTGGTCGTCGCGCAAGCTCTTGAATAAGTTCGAGTGTTCGCGTCTTGCACGTAATCTTAACAAAACGATTTACTACAGTCGTGAATCTTCTCGAGAACTGAGGCGTGGTTTGCGCTGAGCATTGCTGACAGTCTCTCTGGCCGTAAAACAAATACAGAAAAAGTGAAACAAGAAACGCACGTGGCAATATAGCAGAGCTCCGTATTTCACCAGAGGGACAAATACAGAGCCCTGCTATGTTCGTCAGCAAAAACCCGGAGACAATGTGCTGCCACGTATAGTGGATCCCTTCAAAGTAAGCGCACAGAAAAGAGTTTGCAGTAATTCCTTATATTTGAAAGATTGGGCAGAGATAAAAAAATCCAGTTAGCAGCACTTCGTGAACACTGTCGAAACAGGGAAGATTATATCCGTCCTTCATCCGGCTATATCGTACTTCTTTATTTTTCAAGTCTTCCGTTCGTTGGCGCTTAGCTTCTGCCTCTCTTGCGTGAACATCGTGGTTGGCTCGGCGACGACATGCCCGTTCTCGCGTCAGCTCACCCCTGTCGCTCAAGTTGGGCGGCTTCTTCATCAGGACAATAAGACATGTTCTCCATCTTGAAATCGCAAACTGTGGAACATTGACATTGACACACTATTTTACACTCCGATGGGTCACACCATCACCCCATCTTGGAGCGTTTCTCGAAAGTTAACCCCTCGACATCCTCGCCCTTGCCCTTGCGTCTCGCCGCAAACCCTCGCCTGTCACAGCAGACGCAGCCCTTCTCTACCCACGGAGGCTCCACAAAACGACGCCACGTGATCAGCGCTACCAGAACCTCCGACAAGAAAAGCTCGTCTAAGAACAGCTTGGCTGTTCAAAACAGAATTGAGCGATAGGGTGTGCGAGTGGTTTTTTCCTCAAAGAACTCGTTCAAAGAAGAGATGTAATCTTGTCAATCTACCTAGACCGGCGTCCAAAGCTGCCTGCACTATAAAGCACAAAAAGCAGTTTGTGTCATGCTCAATGGAAGTAATTTATGCCATTCCGCTATCCTCTAGTAAAAATACATCGGGCAGAGCGGGCGACGCATTAACGTCCGTCTTAGGGAACACCACAGCGCTGTCAAGAATTCCGCTACCAAGAACTTGGCTGCGCATTGCAAAATGTGCCATTGCGAACCAATGTTTTATAAAACAGAGATAATGTATAAAAGCAAGAACCAAATTAATCGCGAGATTGTGGAAGCTAACCACACGCATGTGAAGCTAAGTGTGTGCGTCAGCCAGATCTCTCTGTCTTTGCATGATAAAGAAGTGCAATTTATGAATGCCGTAATGAAATGACACCCCGTCACATGTATGTGCCATGTGATCCTTTTTTGTGTTTATTAACCACATGTGTGAATGAAATGAAACCAGTTATGAGTCAGCGCTCGTGTGTCTGTTCCCTTAGTCCTCCGTGCGATTCACGCTGCCAACATAGCAAAAATATGTATAATTACCGACTCGCCCAGCTTGCCGCTATAATTCTTCCAAAATATATGACTGGCTCTTTAGAGCGCTTGAATGCTGAAGTTATCGTAGATTCGGTAAGACAGATAAAACACCAATGTGCACGTGGCTTTTAAACATTGGCTATATATCAGGATGCTATAAAATGTACGACTACGGGCTCCAATATGCTATCATTTGTCATCTCACTGCTGTGGCTATAGCTGGGAATCTTCACCAACATCGTTCATACATTTATTGGTGACCTTAAATGCAAGTGAAGTTAGGGACACTCCTGAGTAACTATATCAATTCTATTTGCAGAAAGCGCAAAAAAAAAACGCAACACAGGAACGTCGGGGACAAGACGAGACAGGACAGGCCGTTTCTCTGTGTTGTGGCTTTTCGCGCTTTTTAAAGCCGATAGTCTTTCTTGGGATACCTAAACGGAGAAATTTTGGTCTGTCTGTCTGTTCCTCTGTTTGCCGGCACGTCGCACGATTCAACTAGCTGGCCAAAGTTTAACCCCGTGCCTTACGACCTCCAATCTTGACCGATGAGCATGTGTTCATACGGGTAAGCGTGGGCAATTAAAAATCAAATATTACGCATATCTGGGGCACAACATCAATACCTTAGTACTATTCACAGTGTTCCTTTAAAACAAAATCTATAGATACGTAATATAAAGATCCTAGTGTTTATTACGCGGAGCTGAAAATGCGCCGCTGTGTATAAAATAAGTCTCCGCCCAGTGATTTAACTTCGACGATGTGGTGCTGCCACCTGGCAGCAGCATAGTTCAACACAAGCCTATGTTCCCCGATAGCGCTGCAGGTGGCGTCCCCTTCTGTTTTATCAATGCCAGCCGGATGCGGCTGATTCAACGGTAGAAGAGCGCTGTCGCAGGCAAGGCAAAACATATATGTCCACTTGATGAAATACGACCCACTCTACAAGACATGATCAGAGAACGCAGAGAAAAGACCTGCGACCAAATTTCAGCGGAGAAACGCCGGCGTCCGTCTAAGCGTGCCCGGGAAACGTCCGAAAAACGAGCCCAGCGGCTAGCCCAGCTATTAAATTGTGGTACTCATGCAGTACGGTCGGCACAAGACTATCGTCTTTCGACGACATTTGCAGCGAAGCACGCAGATACGCGGCCAATTTTTTTCAAATATGAATTTGTACGAAGTCGCCCAAATCTTTGAGCTAGTTAATTATAAGACTATTACCAGAAGCCTGTCGCAGGACAGTAATTGCCACAATGTTATTCGACGCCGTCATTGCTGGATGCCAAAAGAAAAGCAGCAATATAGTCAAAGTATCAATAACCACCCACGGTGTGTGCGTGCGCGGTGCTGTGATTGCAAGCGATTGTAAATCATACGCAAAGGGATGATACTTTCTGCGCAGACTTATAGCCTGTTTAGAGGATTGCCATTATAAGCAGAAAAGGGTCGTTTTATGATATTTGCCGGAAGACGTTGGCGATGCACGGGGTGAAGATATCGCTTACAATGAATTCAATTAAAAACCGAGAGATGCCACGCATCGTGGGAATCGATGTAATGCGATGCAGTCAGCAAAGAGAAGATCATGCTGTAAATAACATGCATGTCATGATTTTCATGTTAGCACCTGTCATTTATGATCGTAATTCAGTCACGTCGCGCAATACAAATTTTGTTGTATATCAAGCTAGCGAACTGGTCACAAGCGCACGATGAGCGTTTACATTATGATAAATAATATCGATGAGCGATATACGAATTTTGGTGAATATCAAGCTAGCGAAACCGCCACGAGCACACCATGAGCAAGGCATGTAAATCTTGATGTACATGTAATGCGTGTAATGATTGTCATGTTACTACCTGCCAGTTACGTTCGTCATACAGTCACTACACGCAATACCAAGTTTGGTGTATGTCAAGCCGGTGAACTGGCCGTGAGCGCACTATGAGCACGGTATGCAAGTCATGCTGTACATACCATGTCATCGTTTTCATATTACCGCTTTTCATTTACGTTCATCATACAG
>JALIZH010009568.1:0-29745 GCA_030522465.1 Rhipicephalus appendiculatus | reverse complement strand
TACCTTCTCCAAACGATTAGCCCAGTATTGCGTCAGTGTTTTGTGAGCGCACGTGTTGCCTAATCTTCAGCAATTGCACACCTGGCTAAATGCGATGCATCCAGGGCCTTTGTCCAAAGTCGATGCTTATAGTTCGTGTCACTTCGAAGCAGAAAGCAGCAAGCGATTACAATTGCCCGATGTCGCTTTCACTGTGGCAGAAAACAAAGCTTTCGCTGTGTTCACTAATATGTTATTAGATTTTTGGCGAGAGGAGCAACCGGAGGTGATGGGGATGTAGAGGAGCAAACTGCACTTTAAAAGTCGTTTTACGTCTCCTGAAGCGTTGTTGGGTCCACCACGTGCACACCGAAGGCTCGGCCCTTCTCTCCCACCGTGCGGGGGGCGCTGTTTAGAATGCTGCTTCGTGCACGAGCCATCACGGGTGCGTCAGCGGCGCTTGCAGCGTGTACGTGCCTACGAAAGCCTGGTGCCTTTAGGAGCAATAAGGGCGTCTCGCTGCTAATGACTCGCGAGCGAACGAACGCGTGTTCGTTGATGCTCGCACACGTCACCCGCTGGCTGTTGCGTTGTCATCGCATGCGCCCGCAGGGTCCATTTAATATTTCACTGGTGTTGTTTGCATGCACGCTTTGGCAATGGCGCTGAAGTTGCACCATGAGCTTGCGCTAATCGAAAGTTGTAAAGTAGCGTTTGACCTAACGAACTATACAGAAACAGGCGAAACAGTGCCGTAAAGTCTATTTCAGTTCCGGGAGGATTGCGGGCTAAACGAGGCTGTTGCAGTTGACGTTAATTTAGAGTTAGATACCTGAGACTACGTAAAATGTTATGGAATGATCTGTTTCTGAATCGAGAACGGACGGCCGTCATTCACTAATGTGGAGAAGCCCAATGAACAAATGCGGTCACGTCGGCTTCTTACTTGATATGTTTCGTCTCTTAGTGCGCAAGTACTGGTGGCGCATGCTTCTTCATTTTATTTCTCATCACGCTCGCAATTGCTTTCTCTTAACCTAAAAGTTAGATTTCGCCTAACCTAAAAGTTAGTGGCGAAAACATCCATGCATGGCTTCACCGTCCATCGGCATTTCGTATTGTAATGTCCGCGAAAAGCGAGGTCCTCTGACGAAACCCTCCCACTGCTATGCAGTGGATCCTGCACTACATAAGTGTTACCATCAGCAATTCAACTGCTTGCGCGGTAACAGTGCGTTTCTGCCAAACGCTGATATGCAATGCTTCTGTCGCAATTGCCGGATTTCGTGACGGTCTTTGGCCGAATGCGTCCATATCTTCTGCAATCGGCAATGATGTTGCGTAGTATTTCACCCCGTCCGCTTTCCTTCTTGCGTATGAAAACTATCTTGAGCGAATTGCCAATCCTTGATAAATTACACCTTCGATAGTCGGAAATTTTAGTCTCCTCGGCTTTGGAGAAACCCGAAACTGGAGTCTCAGGACAAGCTGTATAGCGACGCAGGCAGTCCTCATTATCCAGATAGTGCGTGGAATATATAGGGCAAACGTGTGTGCTTATAATATGGTGAGAACGCTACAGTATTTAACGAGAATATTACGACGCCGTGAACGTGTGCCACACAACGCGCAACACAGCCAGTCCGTTGCCATCTCTTTCTCTCTCTCAGCTTGTATTCCAGTGAACAATTCTTGCGCGCTTTCTCCTCTTCCGTTTTCAGTGCTCTCTGTCACTGTTACAATGTAAAGATCTGTACGAAAACTTGTATGATCAGTCTAAGATTATGGTATGGGGTAACTCCTGCTGTCGCCTCCCTGAGTTGCAGTGGCGTGTAGAGGCTTCTAACGGATTCAGCCCAGCATGTTTTCCCGTAGCGTTGTGTGTAACACTTTTCTTCCTGGTGGGTCTGGAAGGACGCATTATTTAAGTGCATGGAGTGAAGGTTGCTTAAGCGATGATGGATAGCGCAGTTTTCCTTTCTAGCCTATTGCTTTCTCTCTTTAGCTTGTAGTCGTCGTTAACAGGGGTTCCCTGACCCGGACGCACCTGGCCATTCCACGTGTCTACCACCCGCCTGTCGCGTCATGCGCAGGAGACATGGTGGACATAATAGACTTGCGCACAGTGTTGCCGCCCTTGCGCGTCCTTCGCGGGAACTCTCTGCGTGGGCGTCCTTCACGAGACCGCTTTAGGGGGGGGGGGGGGGGGGGGACGTCTCCATTTCTCATCAACGTGCATGGTGTCGAGAACAGCGGTTGCTTGAGCCTTTTTCTTTTTCTTTTTTTTTATTTTTATTTTTTCACGCTTACCTTTATCATTCCTTGAATTCGACGGTTGCTGCAATGGCCGAAGAGCGATGTGGTGCCGTGCTGCTAAGCGGAAAGCAGAAAGTTTGGGGGTTTGACTCTCGGTGGCGTTCCGCGTTATCGTGATTGGCACTGAACGTATACAGGTTAAATACATATGTACAAAATAAAAATAAAAACATACTAAATAGGTAGGGAACAGGTTAACAACTGACACCAAGATGACACAATTCATGCATAGTCTTTGAGCAGGAGGGAATCAATGAAGGAGATCTTCATTGGGCGAAGGGAATGAAATTGGGTAGGGAATTAAATTGGGAATAAATAGTCAAATCTAACAGGAACGTAAAGAAAAATAAAGCAGCAACAGAACAGAGGCGTTTGAGGGGAAAAGAAGCGCGACCATGAAGAGTAGAACGTAACAGACTACGCAGAGGAGGAGGAGGAATAAACTTTTATTAAAAGCAGCAGTTATACAATTTCATTATTGCGAATGAGTGAGTAAAAAATTTATTGAACATGTACGGTGGTATTGAGGGCGTAGGGCCTACAAGCAGCCCGGTCTAAGTGACTGCCTCGAGTCCTTGCACACCGGCGGCTGCCTGGACGTGCCGGGGCAAACAGATAATAAAATCAAAGAGTTGGCATGCGGTGAAACTGTCGGACCTCTTTTTTGTCATGTTATATAGAGTTGTCTTCGATATGAGCATACGCAGTATACCAGCCATCCCAAGCTGCGTGAGATCTCCACGGGAACCGCATTCGGTTCCCTGTCACGACTGCGAGCACCTAGAGTGGGCGCCGGTTAACGAGCGGGTATTTCTCGATGGGCTCCGTGCTCTTGCTCGATCAGTTTGAAAGAGCCCGTGCACGCTCCGTTTGCGACTGAAAGGGGAAGGGGTGCGCAGGAGGAGGGGTGGAAAGACGGGCGCTCATGGTGGGGATCATGTCCTGCCTTGTAGCTAGACGTCGAAGAGGAGACGCGACGTAAGGAGGAGGACCCGCGATAAAGGTTCTGCAGGGCCCACTTTAACGTCCCATTGTTCACATCGACCCACGACGCCTCGAACATTGAGCGAAGCGAGACGAACGTCCCTGAATTCGGCCCTCCTCTCGTCATCCGCCGCGCCGCTCTACTTGGCAGCGGCGGCTGGCGATCGACGGATGCCTGGTCGGGTGAAGGAGTGAGGCGCCTGAGGAACTCATTGAATCGCTGAATTACAACAACATAAAAAGATCGTCGCCGCGAAGCTCGCAAGTTCAACCCGATCGACGCGCTACACCTTCCGCTGGTAGCTGAGTGAGAGAAAGGGAAACAGGCAGTCATCTATTTCTCTCTTTCTCATAGGTACCTCAGCTTCACCGCACGGCTTGATAGGTAATAATAATAATAATAATAATAATAATAATAATAATAATAATAATAATAATAATAATAATACTTTATTAACCTTTTCAAACAGGAACAATGCAGTAGAGAATTGGCCTGCCAAAGCCACATTGGGCTTGAGGGGCAGAGCCGACAGACAGCGGACAACAGGAATTGTTTAGCCTAAGAACAGGTAGCAGAGCTTTCTGCAGTTCAGGCGTGAATTGGTTGGTGGCGGAGGATGCGACTACGAACATACGGACGGACGGACGGACGGACGGACGGTCCACCTACTGATGATGGAAAACAGGCTGCGAGTTTCGTCGGAAAGTCGGTGTGAGCTAATTTTATTCGCAGCCGGCTTTTGTTGACGCCATCGGCGTCGCATAGTGAGAAGTGGGATCGGAATAAAATCTACAAATGAGGAAATGCCAGAGGAAGTGTGAGGCTGGCAGGGAATTATTGGAACGATTCGAACTGAGCGTAAATAAAATAAGCGTACTTTCTTTTGATTTTAAAGCGGAACGCGCCCACTCTCGCGAATCACCCGCTGGCTATATTGATCCAGGGATGAGGCAAATTAAGTGCGGCCTGCTTTCGCAGTTCCCTCTACGGGAAACTTAAATGCATTAGGCCGTCGGCTGTTCCCATCATTTCGGGGAACAATACTCTATTTCTATCCTTCCTGTATGTAAGAATTTTATTGGAACATACACTTGAATTGTTTTGATCTCGTGGCGGCTGAAAGGATGTGAAGAATCTGTGAAGATCCGCCCCTTTGCTACGTTTATTTTTTAAAACACGAGGGGGGCCTTGTGCATGGGTTTACCGAGTCCACCGAGTAGGGTAAGATGTCTCTAGAACTTTCTTTGTGTTTAGAAAAATCTAGTATATTACAGCCAGTTAATATCAATAACATTTCAACTGAACATTTTCTTACTATACTCGGCGACAACTTTTCTTGACAGCACTGTGGAAGCTACAGTACCAAAGCGCATGCCTGACACCGCGCCAAAAAAATAGTACTGAAGTTTAGTGATAATTTCCTCATTTGCCTTGCTGAAATAAATGCTGCTTTATTTATTATGAGGCTTAAACAGTTGCGGGAAGTTGTAGGCAAAATACAGTTATCTTTCACCTTGCAAGAATGTTTTCCGTTTCTTTCCATTTCTTAAACAGCACCACCTTTTCAGCCCACCCGTTTTCCAAGGAAACATGGCGTCCGTGACGTCAGTGTGCGGCGGCAAACGCGCTGTTTAGTTCTCCAAGAAAAATATACTCGTAATAGGACACTAAAATGTACACTGAACAATCGAAATGTTTCTCCCATTCATAATTTTCATGCATATGTTTTTCTAAACGCGTTAACGATGCGAGCGAGCAAAACCGAAATCAGCCGCAAGCTGCCTTCCTACTTGCGGAGCAGCACGAATGTGCGGAAGCCCCGTCTCCGCAGCCTTCGCTCCAATGTCAAGATAAGTTGTCGCCGAATATAGACACACGTTAGCAGCGTGACAAAACAGACTTCATTTACATGGACATAAAATATGAAATGACGCGGAAGTAACACGTAAAAACAATCACAACGGTTGCTTCCTCAAATTCAAACTGCACCGTCCGGCCTCTTCCAGATGCCACTCTTCACACTCTTCATAAATCTGACAGCAACGAGGTGCATTTCGTTTACATGGTTTGTCGTATTATTAATTGATGTGGTTTTTTATAGGCGTAATTTAGGAGTGTTTTGTCCGCTGCGTACGACTTTTATCGTATAGGCTCTGTAATGTAGCAGACTGAAAAGGAAGTCATCGTTCAGCGGTCGCTGGGAAATTTCGGTAAGCTTCTCGCTGACAATGCTTCAGGCGGTGGCTTCAGGGTACGAGCACCGTGTGTTGGATGTTTCAGGGGCGTCTTTAGCGCAATCATACTGCTACGCAACAGTATTAAATGCTGCGAAAACCTATTAAGGCGGAAACCCCTAGCTTATATGCCTCATGGAGTCAACAAATTTCGAGATATCGCGAGACACTGCGCGGTCAACACGAGTAATGCAAAAAAAAAAAGTAATAAACGTCTGTCAAAAGTCATGTGGTAGTCAAGGGCATGTATGTGAGCCGACGGTGTACCGAAAGTCTGATGAATTCAATGTAGCATGACACCATCAATGAGGTCACATATCTCCGAAATTTATGATGTCACAATGACGTCACCCACGACAGCGTCGCTTGGCCGAACACAGGCCCTATCACGGAGGCAGTGCAGGACGATGTTAGGTGCAGAAAGCTTCCAGGAGGGAGGGGGGGGAGGCGAGGGAATTAATACAATACAACCAATACAAACGCCAGCGCTGGGAGTTAGACGCAGATCTACGGAAGAGGGAAGTGGGGGTGGAACGCCAGCGAATGCGAGGTAACCATCAGCTTCGGAAGACTCAGGCTTAGGCCGAGCGCCAACAAAGGCAGGCGAACCCGCAGCTTCGACTCAGACAAACACAAGCCAAGCGCCAATAGAGGCAGGCGACTCCTCAGCCCTGCTCCGCAGTTTGTACAGTTTTCTCATTGAGGAACTGGCTCGAGAGAGCATGATTTATTAGAAGGCAGAGAGGTCGGCCTGAGCTAGTTCGCTCTAGCCTGCTACTCCGAACTAGCTCGATTTTTGTTAACGGTGAAGCTGTTAAAGCTGGCAGTAAGACGTCCGTTAACAAAAACCCCTGCTGCGCCGTTGCCGTAGTAACCGCCACCGCTGCGAAGCAGCTGTGCTAAAAATAGCCACGCCGCCGCCTCGCCGCTGCCTCGCCGTCGCCGAGCCGTCGCTCAACTTTGCCGACTTTGTTAATGTTCAGAGGAAGTGAAGTTAAGGCATTAAGGACAAAAAAAAAAAAAAACTCGCAGGGTCTTTTATGCTTATTAGGTAATATTTAGCGCAATGTTACACAAGGACGAGAAGGGGGGGACACAACACGTGCGAATTACCAACATGGCGGAATTTCTCCCCTTGTCTCTTATGCATTTTCCTAAAACGAATCGTACGCGAAAACTATCTTCTTCTCAGTCGGTGTATTGATCTTGCCCCCACCCCCTCCCGAAAGCGTTCTGCACCTAATGCCTTCGGGCGCTGCAAGTACATTGAATAAATAAATAAATAAATAAATAAATAAATAAATAACGTAATTCTGCACTACCTCCAGAATCGGAGGAGTTGCAAGCTTTCTGCACCTCACCTGGTAGTGTGGCTCTGCCTCCGTGATCGGCCCACCTTTGACCAAGCGACGATACCATGCGATGACGTCATCATTTGACGACGTGATGACATGGTAGTGACGTCATAATGACGTCACAAATTTCGGCGGTCCGTGACATCATGGTGGACTTCACATGCTGACTTCATTCTGTGGTGATGATTTTTTTCATCACTCGTTGACGCAGCCGACGGTCACTTTTTGCGTTTGATGAGGAATCTATAAGGCTGTCGCCTTAATAAAACGCGTGGATAACGTCGAAGACGCTGCTGAAACGAGCAAGAAGAGAAATGTAGACTCTATTTTGGCAACGGGCCATTCCCGTGTCGCTTTGACTCGCTCGTTTACGTGTCATGCGAGTAGGCAGTGAGAGACGTGAGAGCGACTCCGTCGATAGGCGTCGTGACGGGAGCATTTCTTCGTCGCCCGTCTTTGAGGCCAAGGTGACTTCACTTGCCTGTGCGGGTAAACGACGAAAAAAAAAAGTATATTCTTTTCTTAGCGTTTTTTTTATTACGCGTGCGTACGTGCTTGTTCGCACATGCGCTCGTTCCTTTCCTTTCTTTCTCCAGCCGAAATCCTTGAGAAAATTGCGTACTAAGCCGTGTTTAGCTTTTGGTGCTAAACCCCCATGGAAAGAACAGAATAGCCAATGAAAATAAAAATAGTATAAATGGGAATGCACATCATATGCAGGACGAAACTGTATATATATTTAAAAGACGCAACAAAGAAAAGATGTGAATAAAGTTCATCATACGAATACAGTCATGTGTGGGTCGGGCTGCTAGCGAGTGGTCAGCGGGCCGCGTGTATCAGGCCCCTAGCGTAAATGAAGGATCCGGCCTACCGGTTACATCACAACGCGACCCCGAGGCTAGGCCTCCCCGAACTCCGCGCGTCTGTCTCAGCACCGATAAGCCAGCTCGGCGATGTCGTCATTCTCCTTACACGCCTGCCTGCTTTCTTCCTGGGAGCCATTCGCCAGGCCACGTTGATCTGCGTCTCGGCGATAGCTTGTATTCATCCTCCGCCATACATCCATGGAGGCCTGATGGCGGAGGCGTAGCGCGGCTGTCCAGCACTTTAACACGGTCGGTGCCCATACGGCACACTCCTGGGATACTGTCCTTCTTTCTTTATTTCTTTCTCTTCGTCGAATGGTCCATGCACAGGCCTCCAGTATTCCGTGACGGATCCATCACCCGACCGGGTCTGGATAGCGACCCGGCCGCCATCCTTCAAAGGCACTTTTTTTATTATTATGTTCTTTCTTTATTGACAATCGAGAACGAAAAACATCGGCACTTGCAAGGTCGACGAGCGCGCAGCATAGCTGAGCAAAGAGAAATGCAACAGCGATGAAAAGCTGTATTAAAATTCCGTAGGCGTGAAGCGAAATGCCTATCGTGACGCTGTCGAAAAGGAAAAGTGCTGCTGTAATGCTGCTGCGTGGTTGTTGCTTCGTGCGACTCACGGGAGAAATGTGGTCACTCCTCGGGTTCCGCTTCATTAGCGCCCGAATTGCGCCGACGGCGACGTGAAGAAAACGAAGGTCGCGGCACTAAAGGCCTGACCACACGTACGCGTCGCAGCGTGTCAGCGCGTGGTTTTTTTGACGCAACGTCGCGCCCTATCCCTATAGAGAGAGAGAGAGGGCTCGCAGCTTTGCGTAGCCGCACGCCCTCTTTCTCCATAGGGAGAGGGCGCGACGCCGCGTCAAAAAACCACGCGCTGACACGCTGCGACGCGTACGTGTGGTCAGGCCTTAAAGGGTGCATGTGCACCGAGGCCTTTGCGGCATATAGATCCCGTCCAGACTTGTTGAAGCCGCTTAAAAGCGCGCCCTTTTCAAGCTTAGCTAAAAGTCCTTTGTGCACCAAAACGGCTGTTGTCTGCGCCGTACACTATTCGCCTTGATCTACTTGGTCTGTAGTGCATGGCTCAGTTGCTAACGGTTAATGGTCTCATGTCGTTGCATGCAGTTACTTGGGCCCATGAGTGTGAGGCGGTGTCGGTGGTGTCACCAAGCGATGCAGTTCTTTCAAACGAGGCCTGCGTCGCTTGCAGTTCAAACGAAATGGGTATCCTTTAGGATCGACGGGGATCCGTTCTTGTTTTTTGATCGTCTGGGGAAGATGGGCAGGAAATGAGCATCAGAAGATTCTGTCGTTTCTTCTTGGGTCGCGATGTCATTGGTGCGCTTCACGTCAATACACATTGGTCGGTCATGTCTTGTTCTGCCAGGAATTCCGCACGATACTACAACCCGGACCAAGACGAAGCTTTAGCCCTCCTGCAGTACTTGAAGGCAACATCACTGAGCGACCGCCTATGAAACCCTGCACTGTGTGTGTGGTGTACAATGTGTCCCTCTTTCTCTCTCTCTCTTCCCTTCTCTCTTTTACTCCCTTATCCCCCCTCCCCAAGTGTAGGGTAGCAAACTGGACATAGTCTAGTTAACCTCCCTACCTTTCCTATATTTCTTCTCTCTCTCTCTCTCTCTTTGCCTGGAAGGAAGCTTTCTTGTATGTTTCTGCGTTGTACTTTCGAGCCACGAAACTGGTGCGTCAGAATTTCTTTTCGTGAATATTCCTGTACCTGCATGGTTGGCTTACGCGGAACTAGCTCGTCATTACTGTGCATTGCAGCTGCTACTTAAGAAGGTAGATTCCATCATGATGAACTCCTGCGCAAAGCTACTCTTGTTCGTCGAGTATACCCAGGAACACAAAGTTTGGGTTCGCCTTGGCACACTATTGTTCCATTTGTAAACTGAAAGCCTGTAGTTTGAATCAGGCACATTCGCGGCCTATATCGTTCCAAAAGATCACGATATTCTCTCGAGGTTTAGACGTGCCCTTAATAAGTTGCGAAAAGCGGTACTTCTACTCTTGATGACCGTTTTGATGGCGACGACTCTTGGAGCAGTGCCGACCGCGCGCAACAGAGGCGCCGTGTGACGTCGCGCACGACGCCGTCCGAGGTTCTGTCGACGTCAGCGCTGCTGACCGGACGACCGATCGAAGCTCAGGGATGAGATGAGAGAGAGAGAGAAGGACTTCCCGCATGGTCGCCTCCATTAACGGCGACGACTGCAGGGTGATGGAAGAAGAAGGAGAGGACGCAATGATCTTCTTCGTCGTCTTTTGACGCGAGTGGCTGACCCGCCGTGTGCGATAGTTGAGCGACGCCACACCACGGTTCGATGGAGACGCCGAGCTTGCACACTGTATTGACGCGTGCGTCTCCCCCGCAGCCCACGCACATGTGTTAGATGTTAGATGTTTAGTTTGCGCATGCGTGTATGAGTTCGCTTTGGTTATAGCGCCGAATAGAAAAGTTAGGAAGCGCAGGTAAGAGCCGCACTACAAACTAAGCTTTATTTCACGCTGATCGCAAATATACAACTTTGAAAAGCACCACGTGGTACCTATAAAACCGCCACACATAGCGGCACGGGTATAACACAACCGCGCAACACACTAAATCGTCCACATAGTCTATCTCACTTCTAGTCTATCAAGTGCAAATAGAACTGCTTGCTGTGAACTCTGGTGGAAGTGTGCGCGCGTTCATGTCAGAAATAACCGAAGGAGAGCATTCCGCGTTGACATTCAATGGCAGGATTGTACGGCGAGATGCACATCTATGGCAGTGGAAGCTACAACGATATGCATACTGTGTGCATGTAGTGTTGTAACTTTCCCTGCACACGAGTACCGCTCCCATTTCTCTTGCATAACGGGCAAGACATATGTGCACGATTGCGTCGCTAGTGTAGACGATATTGCATTAGAGACGTGGACGCCGCCTCCTTGGGCGCCAACCCAACCGTTTTCATGCGCATGCGTATACCGTGTTACTGTTCGTTTAGTTCTTAAGGATACAAGATGACGAATATGGCGTCACCGAAGCCCATCCGTAAAACAGTGTCTATAGTTCCCGGCACTCAAGCTCCGGCGTCCTCTTCGGGTAGTGTATACGTGCGTGCGTGTCTATACTCGTGCGTTCGTGCCGATCGTTATCGCTAATGGAAGCGCTTCCATTCTTCGGGCCTTCTTTGCTTTATCTCGTCCTTACTAGCATTGTCATTCAGCGTCGAGGGAGAGGAGAGAAGGATAATGCGTGTGCTGGAGCCAAGAAGAGTGGCGATCTCCCTCCCAACGGAGGATGCCCCATTCGGTGGACCGCTGTTCCTCCGGGGCTGAGATAGCACTTATCTGGAACGGTGGCGGCTTCTTTGGTGGCCGCGAGTTTCTTTTATTTTTCTTCCGGCGATCCAAACAACAAAAGGAAGGCTGCGAATTGCAGTCAAAGGCCCGACGGTTAGGTATTTTGTTCTTTGTTATACCTCTGAAGGAAAAAGGAAGAACTAAAGATCAAAAGGGTATAGCACAAGAATTGGAAGGTAACGATGTCCTATATGTTCCTGCGGCCCAATCAGCATTTATTGCAAATTTTTCTTTGTATTTTTTTATTCTATTGTCTCTTTCTTTTTAAACGTTTGACGCGGCATCCCCTGACGATGCACGGGTCGCCACGGGCTTTCGATTTTACGAACACCTTTGTATATAGCGTACCACAAAGTGAGCCGCCGCCCTTTTTTTTTCTTTTTTTCTTTTTCGCTAAGGTAGGCCGGGAAACGAGAAAGCGGTGTTTTTTTTGGGCGCATTTTCTTTCCATCGTGCCCACCCAAGAGTCGCATTCCATTGACTCCTTCTGGCTTCTACTGCTATAGTGCTTGCATAGTATCGGCTAAGTACACACTGCGTTGGGAGTTCCTGTTCGCGAATGCCATAGTATGCTAGGGAGTTCTCACTTCTAAAGTTGCTACATATTTTCCCTTTGCATATCCGGTCTATACACAGTCTATACAGTGTATATAGCATATGCAGTAACCCCACTCCGTCATCGCGGTCTCCGAGATTGGGCGGCGCGTTTTCTGCCCCTCGAATTCGGAAGTTATTTTGTCACCCGAGCACTGCCAACAACGGTCTCTAGAGCTGACATATCCACAGTGGGACGACCGGCAGATGGAAGTCTAAGTGACGTCAAAGTACTCTGTACGATCACTACACGAAACAAAATGAAAGGAAGAACTTGCGGATATACGACACAAATTGTGTTAGGATTGAGCCAATCGCTGCGAATAGCTGGCTGTGGTTCGTAGTAAATTTGCGTAAATGTACACAGGAAGCTGCTTCGATAAACTGCGGCTGCAGTCGCCGGAGGGAATGCGCGTATCGTAAACGCCGCTTGTCGCAGCCGCATCCACGGCCGCACACGGAATCATCAATCACGTTCAGCGCGCTATCTCCCTCCCAAATCCGTTGTAGCGGCTGCGTGGAGACCCTGCGCCGCGAATGCACTGCATGCGAGCTCAATACATTGCGTTTGGTTCCAAGGCTGTTATATGGTGGTATTGTCGCTATCACTCTTATTTCCATATATTTTATTGTCACATTTTATATTTGAAGGAATAGAGGTTTGTAGCTTGTCCGCCGTTCCGGTATACACAGATTGGTTTACGGAATATATGTTTATGAAACAACGAGAGAATACTATGCAACGGGAAAGGTAACGGCGGCTGCGAGAAGACCCCGAAGCAATGGAAGGTCTACGCCAACGACGACGTGCCCGTGTCGTGTCTGTGACTGTCTGTGGTTGAAATCGAACCCCTCTGCGCTTATAATCAACGTAGAAACGACCCAGCATCACCTAGCTAAAGCCTAGCAACGACCTAGAAGCAACCAAGAAACAACCTGCATCACCTATAGCTAATGCCTAGAAACAACCTGCAGAAGCAAGAGATTAGTCTTCAGAATCGCCCAGTTTCGCTGTTTCAATGTTTGCGCGGCTTAGTACAAGCTTCACTGATTTACTTCCTTTATTACCTTTGGAACAGGTGTAGTTTTCTTCGCTCTTGTGCGTTTCACAGTGGTGTGTCATGTGTAGACTAGTTTACATCACAGACATCCGGGCGTTAAAGGTAACCGTGTAGCAGCGTTGTAGACACAGTGGGGGACTCAGACTGTGCGACCCGCCTCTATCGTCGTTCTCGACTTACCGCCGTTCGTCACGCGGGCTGTCCACCTCGTTGCTACTGACAAACGTGTTTACACCCGCGCTGTTTACCCGAGCCAATTGAACTGGAGTGGACGCTGAAACGGTCTCTCGTCCGGCGCTTTCTCTCCAGTGTCGTTGGCGTTTCGCAACCTTTTACCCCCTCTGGGGAGCCGTTTCGCGGCTCTCCCCGTCTACCTGCGCATTGCACGTCCACTTATTGGGTTCTCGTGTACTTTTTAGTTTTCTGCGAACACAAGTTATCCCCTGCGGCGTCAAGCGGCTTGGCTTACACGGCCTCGCCCCTCTCGCCATCACCCGCTTGGCGCCTGCTTTGTGTGTTTGCGTTGAGTGAGCGAATGTTTCTTCTTTAGGGGCGTTTGCACGACGATTCGTGAAACAGGTGTTAAGGTTGCTGGCATGTTACCGTTTTTTGTTTGTTTTTCATAAAGTTGAAACGCATGTTCTCAGTCCGGCAAGTAATGCCGGTCGCTTGCGAAAACCGCGTGAAACGAAAAGGCTATCGTATCATTGCCAAATATCTTTGTAAGCATACTACCCTCACAACTTTATTTAGTGTAGGCCCCTAGTTTTTTTTTTTTTTTTTTTTTTTTTGACGTCTCGTTCGATCGTTCGATCATACATGTGTCGCGTGCAAAGGAGGCGCTGTTGTCACACCGACCATAATAATAATAATAATATCTGGGGTTTAATGTCCCAAAATCATATGATTATGAGGGACGCCGTAGTGGAGGGCTCCGGAAATTTCGACCACCTGGGGTTCGTTAACGTGCACCTAAATCTAAGTACACGGGCCTCAAGCATTTTCGCCTCCATCGAAAATGCAGCCGCCGCGGCCGGGATTCGATCCCGCGACCTTCGGGTCAGCAATCGAGTGCCATAACCACTAGACCCCCGTGGCGGGGCGCACCGACCATGGCGCTACCGCAGATGTAGTTTAGCGTCTGACCAGTTCGTGGAAGCATCGCTCGGCAGTATTTCTGTCCATGCTTCCAAGAGTGGTGGCGATAGAGAGTGCGCTCACTATGTTTACCAGTGCACAGCTTATCGAAGAACTATGAGTGTTGACATTGTGGGTGTGCTATATGGATGGTTGACGTTTTAGAAAATCCAATTAACGAGTGATAATTCTCCGGAATAGCCATTATTCGAGTAATGGCGGTTGATTGTATTTCCGCCAATTAGTCGACACTTTCAAGCGGTCGCATTAAGCTCTGTGCTGTACCGGTAGGTGTGCTCACTAAGTACAATAATATCTGGGGTTTTACGTGCCCAAACCGCGATATTATTACGAGGGACGCCGTAGTGGAGGGCTCCGGAAATTTAGACCATCTGGTTTTTTATAACGTGCACTGACATCGCACAGTACACGGGCCTCCAACATTGTGCTCCCTAGAGGGAAGGCGGAAATTTTTAAATGGGGGTGGGGGGGGGATGTTGCTAATTATTTTTTTGAATTGGTGACTTTTATTCCTTTACGAGAAGCGCACGTGTTATAACTGAGTTGAACTGATGAAGAACCCTTACAATGTTCTGCTTCTAACTGTAGTCTGAGCTTGTACCTGTACTCTACAATCACCAGTCGGCTTTAGCACTGCATTTCACTTTTGCCTACCTGAGCCATTATAAACGGCACTTTTCTTGAGGTGTGTGTAGCTTTGTTGACTCTGGCTTCTGATGGCCCATCACCGAGGGTAGCCAGTGCTGCACGACTGAGGCAACAAGGGTGTGCCGTGTGTGCTCGCGTTCTGGAAGCTCGAGTCCTTGGGGATCTCTTTCTTTCTTTTTTTCTTTTTTTTTTTTTTTATTAGTTTCACGGCGCTGCAGTGCTCGCCGGACGTCTCGTGTCGACGCGGGGGGTCCCGGATAGACCTGTGCGCCGGACCCCAAATCGCCGGCGGCGGCGCGCCCGGTATGTCCACCTCCGGCGGCGGCGCGTCAACGGCGCGGGGTTCATCGGATCGGCGGCGGCGCGGCGCAAGGGGGGGGGGGGGTTAGAATCATGATTGAAGAGTTTATGGGGATAGAAGTTTGTCCCTTGAATTTTGGGGAAAAAAATCTGTCTCCCGTAAGGGCGAAGCAGTAAATGCGATAGCAACATGTAATGGTATAGCGAACTAAGGCTAGCAGCTAACCATCCGAATCTCGCGAAACTGCAACGAACGCACTGGTGTATGGGAATACGGCCGCTCGCGGGAAAGAAGTGGTTCACATGCAGTTTGTCGTATCAGTGGTCACAGCACGAAGCGGTGAGATGATAGCACGTAGAAGGGTATACGAGACGCGTTTGCTGATGCCTGCCGAAATTGCGCGCGCGCCAGCGCTCGCGACCACGCCCTTGTAGTCAAAGCTCACAGGTGCGGATATCGACCCACGCAGCACCCCCCCCCCCCCCCCCCACCCTACTCCGACGTCCCTTCATGTTCCTTCGTCCAATGATAGATGGACAAGGCTTCCTTTCTTGTTGAAGAACAACCGACGGCAGGCCTCGCACGTGGTGTGATGTTATCGCATGCGCCCTACGTGCGATGGAGATGGGCAGCTTGTTTCGTCTATGCTTCAGCCGTGTTCCCCACTAGCGCTCGCGAGCTTTCACTAGCGGGTACAGCATACGATGCGCGTAGAAAAGTTATCGATGTGGGTTTTATACGGAACAAGATGGCGACAATGAAAACCTTGCACAGAGGGTCGATAATTTTTATCGCAATCAAAAAATATACAGTAACCGTGGAAGCGGGTTCGCCTATTTTTTGGAGAGCTGCATCGTCTTCCCTGTAAAGAGTTCGTCCGTTGGAAGAATCAAATAATCCGGTTCCTCTTCCATTCCTTCCCTTCCATATCTCCTCGACACTCATTTCTTCATAAAGCACGTGTACAATGGGAGAATTAAGCGTTGAGCCCATCACAATTTCGAGCTTGTCGGCTGCAATCTGTTATTTCGCCTTGCGTAATCGGAAACTCACAAAACAGTGCGAAATAAGTTCATCGCGCACGGTAATCACGCGAGGTGAGGAAGAACGGGTGGGCGAATGCATGGCAAAGCAGGTATAGTAGACAATTCACAAATGATATTTCTCGTATATGGACCAATCGAGAATATGTGCCCTAACCATGTAACGTGAATCCCCGTTCTGGCGTTGCGAAGATCGCCAAAAAAAAAAAACGAAAAAAAAACGATAAAGGCCAAGAAAGAATAACGCGCTCTATTTTATGTTTCCAGAGACTGTTTTGGGGTCGTTAAAAGGACAGGGCGTGCAAACAAGGACAAGAGAGTTGTCAAGACACCGCGAACGCCGCTAGCTGAAAAATAGTACAGCGGTGGAAAAGCAGGTAGACAAAAGAAAAAAAAAAAACGCTGCTTCGCCCTAGTAGTGCCAATTCTGGAGGAAGTGCGGAGTTGGGCAGCCTTCTTTGTTTCTCTTCGGTTTTCTCTTTCTTTCTTTTTTTTCGGTTTCCTTTCACTCTGTTTCTTTCTCAATGTTTACTGAATTGTTCCTCTCTCTTTATTTATTTTTTTTATCTTTCTTGCTCTTTCTATTCTTCCTATCTCTCTTCCTTTCTTTCTCTCTCTATCTATTTTTTTGCTTGATTCCTTTCTTTTTTTGTATTTTCATACCTTGTTTTGCCTTCGTTACGCCAAGCGACGACAGCATACGACAACCCGGGTCCCTAAACTGCCGTGCATTTAATATCATCATCAAGGCGCCCGAAGAACAAGAGGAAGAAGACCTCCTTGGCGCGAGCGTGCGCTGAATATGCGACAGATGGCTATACTATTCGTGGTTCTTCCTGCGTTACGCCAAGCTACGACAGCATACGATGACAGCATGCGACGACTGCATACGACAGCCCGGTCCCTTAAATTTATCCGCACTTAAAGCACTTATGTGCGCATTCCCGGGCAAGACGCGATACCTATCAGTCAGTTGCGCGCGATGGTCAACGTGAGAGATAACTGGTCACTCTCTTGAGTTCACTCTTGTGTTTTCACGTCGTGTCTTTTTAACATGAATACCTACCAACTAGCTCAGCTATCGGTTATTGTAAGTGTTTCATTGCCTTTACTTCTCTATTTTTTTTATCGACTTACTCGAGTGAAAAAAGTAAGGAAAAAAGTCCATTAAACTATGGAGATATATTACTCATCTATTTGATTTATCTATGCACAATGTAGTAGGCCCGAGACTCCACGAATATGCTATCCAGTGAGTTGGGTCGTCTCCCTTTAAGGCTGTAGGACGCCGCAGCGTCGAGGTCAGGCAATACTCTTGAGACTTCTGGAGGAAAGAAATATATATACGACAACTTCCGGGGAGCTATTCTCGATGTGTCCATCTGAAGAAGATGTCCACAGTCCATTTCGGCAGAGCGCATTCAGTTACTCGGAAACGCCGTTGGCCGTGATGTTTGCTTTTGACCACGGCGACGCGTCCACCGCGGCGGTGTAGCGGTTAGGGTGCTCGACTGCTGACCCGAAGGTCGCGGGTTCGATCCCGGCCGCGGCGTTCACAATTCGATGGAGGCAAAATAGTATGTCCCGTGTACTGTGCGATGTCAGCGCACGTTAAAGAACACCACATGATCAAAATTTCCAGAGCCTTCGACTACGGCGTCCCTCAATCATACCGCGGTTTTGGGACGTTAAACCCCATATATATATATATATATATATATATATATATATATATATATATATATATATATATATATATATATATATATATATATATACCACGTCAATGCACCGAACCAGCCAGCACATTCGCAGCGTAAGAAGAAAGGGGACGACATTTACAGGAACAGGAACTTTTCAAGTCTCATCTTGCTTATGAATGTGTTCCAGATGTTTGAGAACCATGCAGGGAATGCGTACCGACCTTCGCAGGTGCGTTAGACGGGCGGCCGCATTAAACCTAATTCGATGGCTTACGCAATCAGAATTTGTGCACAGCTTCCGAGATGCACGCCCAAAAGCGGAAGTCTGGGCGCTGCGTTCGTTGCGTTGAAGCGCATTCCGTCCCTCTCATTAGTGTCTAGAGTAGTGAAAGCTTTGTGACATCAAAATGACGTTCCGGATCCGGAAACAGGGAGCGCATTGGTCACCGAACTCCAGCCAATCAGCAGCGGCGGAAATGGACACTCCACTAGGGGGGACGCATCAAGAATAACTCCCCAGCCATAAAAATGAAACAGGAGCATGCTGGAAACTTTGACCAGAGCTTGGAGCACAAGGGGGGGAGCGGCGTCAGATGAGGTTGGTCTGTGGACATGAAGCGCGGTCGCTCGTGAATTTTCTTTTATTTACACATGAGCTCGCCAAGAAAAATGAATACAAACAATATCATGATGGGAATTGTGACACGAGCGCGAAGTGGTAGTGGCTTCAGAGAAGGTTGGCTTGTATGCTAGGCGTGCTCTCGACTATTTTAACGCAAGAGTGTTTTATGGCGGGGTCCACCAAGACTTCAGTGACGTATTTCCGTCACGCAAATGACATCGACAAAATACACATGATCAGAAGACAAAGAAAAAATTTCCGGCAACGGGAGTCGAACCTATGACCTCTTGGTCAGCGACAAGCGATGCCGGGCACGCTATCCACTGCGCCACGGTCACATACTCTCTCGGTTGTACAAATGCGCCTTTTATATCTACCACTGTCCTCTCGCAGTGCTCTTGTTTAAGTGAAGTAATGCATTATGACCGTGCAATCCACGATTAGTTCCTTCAAAGCATCGTTTATACGCGTCCGTCCCATTCGGCACGTTTCGAATAGAAAAAGTGCAATTTTTGTCGACGCATTAATACATTGCCAGGTGGCAACGTTTACCCCCCAGCGCCGGCCTCGCTCATAGCATCCGTCCATACCGAAAAAAGCTCTGCGACTCGCTAGTGCTTCTCGTGGCCGCGTTCCCAACTTACGCTCGCCCCGGAAAAATTGCAGCCGGCCAACGGGAAAGACCCAACACGCGTTGCTTTTCCCTCCGGTCGGGCAGTGGGGTTCAATAACTCTAACATGCCACGCGTTCGCGACCTTAGCCTAAGTTCGGCGTCCACTCAGTGACACTCTTCTGGGTGTCACACCACTTTCTCTCATTCCGCTCTCACCGTACAGTTACCAGAAGCATCTATGATCCCAAGGGTCTGTTTTAATCATTGATCATGGACGTTAGTCGTAGGGATACAGATGTACCACCAAGTGTCAACGTGAATGCATCCACGTTAAGCGGTGCTATAACTGTCAAACACCAATAGACATTGTGCAAGCTCTCTTTTATCAATATACAGAAAACATTCAACTACTTCTGTAAGGACACGTTTCACTTTCGTGTTATACCGATTCCTATGACGGAGGGATCAGCCATATTTTTTTCCGTCTATGGTTGAAGCGCATTCCGTCCCTCTAATTTGAGACGTCATAATGACGTTGAAGAGGACGATTCCGAAAGAGAGGGCGCGCTGCTGGCCGAGCTTCCTCCAATCAGCGGCGGCTGAAATGGAGAGTCCATTACACCGTCACATCGAGAGAAGCTTGCCAAATGAAGCGATGTATTTTATGCCCCGATTCCCCGTACGGGTTAAAATGAAAGACTACCGGCGGCGCGCCGAAATTATTGCCCGGCGGCGGCGGCGGCGGCGGCGGCGTGGCCACTCTGGAAATTTCGGCGGCGGCGCAATCGGCGTGAGCAAAAACAGGCAGCGGCGGCGGCGCGGCGCGGCGGCGCACAGCTCTAGTCCCGGATACACCGAAGTGTACGAAAAACGCCGAAAAAAAAAAAAAAAAGAGGAACGAATTAAGTTAGAAAAAGGAAGAGACAAGTGCAGGTTGAACGAAAGCTTGCCGACGAAGAAACCGCCGTCAATCTCGGAGGCATGCTCGCTACCGCCTAGTGAAAGGCGGCCGTTGTTTCGATTGTTGCGTGCAGTGCGCTGCAATGCATACGCACACCGGTCGATCAAATCACGCTTTCCAACTAAACAGGGGAGAATTATCGATAACTTCTTCGAGGCAGCGTTCTTGTCGTTCGCTTGTACGTGGAACGTAAAAACGAACGTCGCGAATGGCACCATTCTATAGATTGTCATAAGCGCTACTCTGCAAGCTGCGTAGAGAACAACAGAATGTCATTTGTGGCGCTATCTGAGTGTGCCCAATTATCAGTAGCGACGGCTTCTCGCAATGAACTGCTTTCGACGCGTTCGTACTCACTCATAGGCGTGACGTAATTCTGCACCGATTTGTCTAGTAGTGTTTGTACTATACCAGCTTTCACACCCCCAGTGTAGGATAGCCAACCAGACGTTTCTCTGATTAACCTCCCTGCTTTTCGCATTTCTGTATACACCTGATGCTCCCTTTAGCTTATAAGAATACAGCATGACTGTTCCTGTTCAGTTAACTTTCACAGTAACAAAGCTTTTCCCGTGGTCCCTTGAAGTTCGTTCAAGTAAAGTGGACGAAAAGGCAAGTTGCCGTCGGCAGGGACCGAACCTGCGACCTTCGGCGGCAAATTGTCTTTTCGTCCACTTTACTTTTTTTCCCATCTGTATTACAATTATAGAAAGTTTTGGAATAGCGTACGCAAAGCTTCGCGTTTTGCGTTTGCCGCAACTGCGCATGCGTCGTACGCTAACCGCTTGCGGGCTCCCGTTACGTGACGGAAATAGCGGGCGACCGCAAGGACCGCAAAGCTTTGGGTACGCTATTCTAAAACTCCCTTATGACAGCGCTCTTCAAACTGCACAATTAACGACGCCTATATCTTCCTCGACTTCATTATCTGATGGTTTTCATTGTTATTGGAACATGTATAACATCTTGAATCATCGCGGGCAAATAAGTAACCTATCGAATATATTTGCAGTAATGGAATACTTTCTTCAATCTATGTTGTTGGTCTTTTCGTAAGCGTCACGCGGGGCCTTTGAAGAGTGCATCAGCCTGCCTCGAACAACTTTCGGCTAATGCTTCTGACGCGAATGGAAGGTGCAGCAGATTGGTTTTTAGATGTGAAGCATCTTATGGCGAAGCTTAATCCGGTGGTGGTGGTGGTGGTGGTGGTGGTGGTGGTGTGCCGCGTGCCCACCCTTACTGCGCATGCGCAAACAGTTAAAGAAAAAATAAAAATAAAAAAACCTCCTCTCCCCCTCTCTCTCCTCTAGGCATCCCTCCCCACGGCAACCACACCCTCACTGCGCATGCGCCTCTCTCTTCCCTCTCTCCCCTCTTACACTCCCCCCCTCTCTCCATCCCTGCCCGCGGCGTCTAACTCCCCCCTGCGCATGCGCGTCCCCCCCTCTCTCTCCTCTCCTACGCTCCCCCCTCTCTCCTCTACGCATCCCTGCCCACGGCGTTCACACTCCCCACTGCGCATGCGTGTCACCCCCCTCTCTCTCCTCTCCTCCGCTTCCCCCCTCTCTCGCCTCGCGACGCCGACGCAGGCAGCGTCTGCTAGCGAGTTTCTTGGTTGAAAAAACCGACTGCTCGCGCTGCATAACCGTTCACTGGCCATCCCGTATATATGGCAATGGATCTTGACCTCCAAGGTGGTGCCGGTGGAAGATTTCTCCTGTGCGTTGTTGAACAATAAAAATTCGCAGCGTGCGCGTTAACTAAAAGCAGAGTGCGGGTCTCTGTGTCCAGTCGGAGTCTTCTGTCTCTCATTGCCCATTAGCAGCGATTGGCATGTTCCAGTAGGAAACACTGCTCCATCACTGCCTGCTTTGCGCCTCCCCAGTTTTTCTCTCCTGCGCAACGCTGCGATGAGCGCCAGCGTCAACGCCGCCGCCAGTGTAAGCGTTAGCGCCCGCTGCTTCACATCTACACATGGTTCCCTTTAGCGGGAGATGGTGTAATTTTCGAGAATGAGGTGCTTTTGGACTATATGTATACCTTCTGAAGTTGTATCTTGCATGTTATATCAGCCTCCGATAGCACTGCACTGAGCAACGCCCAAGAGATGGCGTACAAGCCAGGAAAATAGAAGACGATGACGCACGAGAGGACGGCCGATCGTCGAAGGTAGTGTTGTGCTTGTGCGCAGAGCCGAAAACCAAACAGGAACGCGCGCGGACGCACTTCAAAACCTCCCGCCGAGAGGGATATAATTCAAATTCAGTACGCCGCCCCCCCTCCGGCCCAAAAGGGAGCCACACACAAACACCAAGCCACAAAAGAACCAAGACAGCGTCTACTTGAAGAAACAGAACAAGCCAGGAGAGCGACGATTCTCTTTTGACTATTTTTCCTCTCTTTTCCCCGCAGCGATGGCAGACGATTCTAGCAGACGATATTTACGGGAACCCATAGGCGGCGCTGTTGTTTCCCAAAACTCGGTGCGCCCTCTTTGACAGGTCGCGGGCGCCTCTGCAGTGGTGATGCTGGCAACAAACGAGAAAGCCTTGTTGGCGGTAGCGCAGCCAGTCAACGTCATTTCTGTGTCTTCGTTTCTTTTTTTTTTTCTCAGTGATTTCGGTTCGTTGTCGATGTTACAGCCAGCGCCGCTATTTGCTCTTGTATAATGGCTTTTGCCCCGCCGTCCGTCACCATTTGGCCGAACCCGTGGAGAAGAAACGATCGCCATGGGGCGCTCGTCTGCGATTCGAGAACGAAGAAGTTGCGATAAGAGAGAAGTGGACAGATAAAGGAAAGACATAATTCCGCACCAAGAGAAAGACATTCTCAGTTCTTTTGTTGTTGTTGCTGTTGACGGCCTCCATTTCGAGTGGGTCTCGTTCCTATACGACGCGATATGCTTTACGGAAAGCGTGGAATGACAACGTACTTTCTATGTTGAACTAGTTTTTTTTTTTTTTCGAACAGGAGAAGCGACAGACGATGCGCGTGGAATTCTCGATGACTGCCCGATAACGTAGACGCTGGATTCGTTATATTACTTCCTGATTGCCATTCTAATTTCTTTTTTTTATTGTTTTCTTCGAAGACGGGAATGAGATGTCCACGATCGGCGGGACCACAGCGTACAAATAAATAAATAAAAATGTTAATGGAGAAAACTTCACGTTATGTTTATGCTCGTGCTCTCGAAGAAGGTGCAATGTTTTGCTTGCGCTCGACAGATAAGACAAGAGCAATCAGCCCAAAGCTCTTCGTCGTTAAATGGCTGTTCGTCTAACAGATTCGTTCGTGGCGCTTTGAAGATGACTTTTGTGCGAACGTTTGCTTGCGCATTCGTCCTCATGTCGCCTCACCCCGGAAGTTTACAGGACAGACGCGAGGCAGGCTTGTTGCCTTTGGTCAACAAGCCTGCCTGGCGTTTTCAGCGGCGTGTGCTGTCACTAAAACGCTTCTCCAGTAAATTCTTCTGAAGTGAAGCGGTCATCCATTCTGTAATATATAAGAAGAAATATAGGAACGGTAGGGAGGTCAACCAGACTACGTCCAGTTTGCTACCCTACACATGGGGAGGGGAATGAGGAAGTAAAAGAGAGAGAGAGAGAGAAAGAGAGGAGAGACACATTGCACAAAATTAAGCGAAGCGCATGAGTAGATGTATGAATATGGGCTGCCGCCATTGAAAGGAACTCGATCGCCTTATAACCTGGACTCACTCCATATTAGAATTGCTCGCGCATTTGGGCACGGCCGCGACAATAGTCTTGCTGAGGCGACGGTGGTCGTTTGTACTTCTGAGCAGACAACGAGACGAATGCGAGCAGACGATAGAAGCGGTGAATCAGACGAAAAGAAAATGAAAATGACAGGCAGAAAGCAGTGACGTCAAAGGAAAGAATCTTGGAGGCCATCTCATATTGCACGGACGACCCACTCCCGCTGTCAGAGAATGACGTCGGTGAAAAGAAAATGTATATAAAAATATCGACAAAATGGTGTCTTCAAGTCGGTTTATACGAAGAAAGGCGAATAGCGCCCGCTCGTTGATGCTCTGAGCGGAAGGAAATGCGGCGTTCGCAATTTGAGTTCGCCGAGGAGACGAGCGAAGTAAAATAAAACACTCGCAGGAAACTCATTGGAGCGTCCCAAGGAAATGGCGATGCCTTAGAACGGGCTTTGCGAGAAATGTATTTCTGTTATTTTTTATTTCTTCTTGTCAACCTTCAAAGATTTCCGGAACGGCACGTGTGGGGTTATGCACGTCTTTGCGGCAAATGAATGTTCGACATTACAGCAGCCACTTGAAATGGAAGCAATTGATGAGGCGCCGGCAATGAATATGCGACGCGCGATTAGCCGCTGTAATATCTGTACGCGCCATTCGTTCGTTTTCAGTATACGGTCCCACTGATTGGTTGTTTCCCTTCAGTAGAACGAAGAAACTTCTTATTGCTTCTGCTACTGCGCAATGCCCGCCAGCTATGTGGAACCATGGATCAGAGTGGATTTGTATGTTACTACACTTTTTTGTTTTTTTGTTTTCTGCTTGAAGTGGACGTAATAAAGAAAGAAAAAGATGTCATCTCGCTTTTGCGCGTGCGTCCTTCGATAGTGATTCTTACATCGCAGAAGAGGTGGTACTATTTCGCGAGACATTTGGGTTAGTGAAGGCCTGTAGCTGTGTAGAGTGTAGGCTGCTGGTTTTTGATTTTGGGATAGGAAATAGAAAATATGAGACATTTTGGGGCCGTGTTATGACATCGAGACTTTGAGGCCGACATCTTAAAAAAGTGGCCTTCAGACGAACATTGGGGGAGAATAGAAGGAAGAAAGACGGGAAGAACAAAAGAAGAGAGAAAATGTGGGATAAGAAGAAATGGAGAGAAAGACTTCCTTTGAGTCTTGTGGTCGCGCTTTCTCTCTACCTCAACTTTCGTCCACCTCTCTCCTGCCCCAATGGTACTGAGCCGTGCAAGACTTTGATTTGGGCGAGTTGGTACGTGCTTAGGCGGGGAAAAACACCGCAAAAAGGACGAGGACGCAGGAACACAGTACACTGGACGAGTGCTATTAGGACGAGTGCTATTAAGACGAGCGCTATTAAGCTGAGCCGTGCTCCCGCAATCGCTGCAGAAGGCAGTACCACTATTTCGATTTCTTAAAGAAGCACCTCTCTCATTCAGGAACGAGTGTATGTACTGTGTAGATGGCTTGGAGATTATACACGGTTTGACAGTGGGTATATCAATGGCTGTATGGGGGGCTTAGCGGCGAGATAGGTTGGTACTTACTAAAGGGCTGTGACGGTGCAATAAGACGAGGTAGTGAGCGAGGGTTACGCGTCAAACTGTGTTACTAGCCGCTGCTACGTATCGGTGGCTGACTCGGCTGTCCCTCATCTTTAAAAGCATCCATCTGTAAATAAATACCCATCATTCGTAACGTTTGACGTTATATAGAAGGCACCCATGTGTTGTGGAGATATGAGCTCACACGCGCGTCACAGATCCCTTTTGGGTTTCTCACCATTAGAGGGGCACTAAAGTGAAACAATGTGTCGAGTTAGATGGAAGAATTGTACTCTGAAAACTCTGTTGATGTCAATTTCACCATCTTATGTGTATTAATAGAGAAGGAATTGAGGTCGAAGTATCATTTTTAAATTTCGTGCCGAAAATCACCGCGCGTGACCTCACGGATTTCAAAGTGTACTTTTTCGTATTTTGGCAACATTGGCTCAACGAAACTTCCCTGAAATTTAGTAGGTTCAGTATCTGGCCCGTCAGAGGACAGTGTACTTCATGTTTACCGATTAGGAACCATGTACGCACTAGTAGGCACTATCAAAATCTGTGACGTCACGGCGATTGGTGCGGGAAGTTTAAGGTGCTGTCGCCGCCCGCATTTTCTTTTTGCGCGTTTTCTCGCTTACCAAGCGTCTTATCGCGGCAAGCGTTACAATTTTGGTATTGTGAGAGACGAACTTCCTAATACGAAAAAAAAAAGCATTCTTCTCTTTAGCGTCCCTATAAAATTACCACTATATGAACCACCCTCGGCACGAGAAGATTTTATTGTTTCATTTTTCAGCGGCAATACAACTGAATGGCTGTTCTCTGTTACGTACCAGTATCCGATTTTTAGAACCCTTTTCCAGGGCTGTGGTAGTTAGTGCCTCTCTTCGTTTCTTGCGATGACAATTATATGGTCACTCTCGGCGCATTTTTGCCGTTGCCGTCGTTGTCGCCGTGATGTTGCTTACAAAATCCAAGGGCGATAATATCGCTCCACGAACCGTATGTTCTATGTGCAAGTGAAAGCTTGTGAGAAAAGGCAAACAAAAAAAGTAAAAACAGCACGAAACGAACAAGAACTGAACCTGAAAATTGATCACTTGCAGCTTTATATGGATGTCGAGATGCCACATTTGTACTGAAAAAAAAAAAAAGAAAAAGCTCTCTTGGCAGCGACGTGTCTTCGGGTGAGTTTACGTGCTTGTTTTCTAACTCGCTTTAATGAAACTTTCGAGGCGACGCCGCAGCCTTTGTGCAAATAAACTGGTGATCAATACGACACCTTACAAAAAGAAGACGCAAATATCTCTCGTTAACGTAATCAATGAATCAACGCGTCCGTTAATTAAATACCTCGGTGGTTTATACCTCGTGAAAGGAAGCCGTTAAATGCGACGGCGTGGCTTTTCCGGCGACGTCAGAATGCGCAAGGCGCAGTGACAAACGCGCGTACTTTTATTTATTTCACTATCTTCAAGGCCCCCCTTGGACATTATATTGGGTGAGGAAGGTATTTCAAGTGAGCGCATAAATCTTATTTTAAACAACATAAATCGGACGCAAACTACCAACACTCTAAAGGGACAAAAATTGGCCGCGTATCTGCGTGCTTCGCTGCAAATGTCGTCGAAAGACGATAGTCTTGTGCCGGCCGTACTACTATGTTTTGCCCTTGCCTGAGACAGCCTAAAAAACACTAGGGTCTTTAGAATTGCGTAACCTATGTATTTTTCTAATAAAGAACACACGTCCTGACACTTACATATTAATGTTGCGCCTCAGGAATGCGTAGTATTTGCTTTTTTGATCGAATATGTTCACAAATATGAACGCGAACACCAGTTCAAGAGCGCTGGGCGTTCAGAAAGAAGTTAAACTTTGGTCCGAGTAGCTGAATCGGGTTACCGACAGACAGACAGACAAACATACAGACCAAAATTTGTGCGTTGAAGTATCCCAAGAAAGACTATCGTCTTTAAAAAGAGCATGTGTGACTCTTTTCGGGTCAGACGACTCTCAGAAGAGAGTACAATGACCCCCCAAAGAGAGTCAACGTGCCTCTTTAAAGAGAGTCATAGGCGGGTGCCGTCTGACACGTTGGCACCCGCCGCGGTGGTCGTGTAGTTATGGTACTGGACTGCTGACCTGATGGTCGCACGATCGAATCCCGGCCGCGGCGACCCCATTTCGATGGATGCAAAATTCTAGGGGCCCGTGTACCTGGGTTTAGGTGCAAGTTACAAAACCCCAAATGACCGAAATTTCCGGAGCCCTCCACTACGACGTCTCTCATAATCACATCGTGGTTTTGGAACGCTAAACCTCAACAACTGTTATTATCTGACGCTTCAGCAGCCAGTCAACCCGGTCCTGTACCCTGAGAGGAACCTTCGTGAACCATGAAAGACACTATAATGGAACACATAAATTGCGACCGTGCATTGAACGCCTCTGTCTTTTTGTGAGTTTCCACAGCGTCTCCCGTGAGTTGAAGCTGCTTCCGAATAAAATATGCGTTTTATTCCAAAGCCAGCTATGGCTAAATTTAGGGAACTTCTGGAAGTTGACTTGTCTACGCCCTTGACACGCAACACCAAGTACAATAACGACGACCACACATCTAGATACGTGGCGTCATGCTTACGTGATTGCACTGGACTTAAGGGATGAATTAAACTGCAACACTTTTACAAGTAATCGTCTAATGGCCTCGTTAAACGAGCTTATTGCCTCACCAATCGACCGCGGTAAAAAACGTTTAGAATCCGTCAAGTACGAGTAGGAATTAGAGGGATATGCTGCACGCTTTCAGCGCTTTCTTCCTGCTTTCGTACCAGCAAGCACGCTGAAACCTGCGCAGGGAGGGGGGTGACAACGGGGCAAGATGGTGCGCCCCTTGGTCAGCCCGCGTCATGACCTTGAGCACTTTCTTTTCATCATTTTCTTCGAACTCGCGGCCTACTTTCAGTGTTATCGCGAGCCTGGGTACGTGGCGACATCCCGCGGCGGCCTTGTTAACTAGGCAGCTCACGGCAGCTCACAGTGCCCATATACCCGAAGTCCAATGGTCGTGGACTTCGGGTATATGGCGCAGTAATTTGAACATGTGGCATCACTTTTAGAGAGAAGAGGGACCGATTTCTAGCTGACGTTGAGAATTAATTGTAAATTACAGGCCGCGTGCTGCGCTATAATGTTTGGCTCGCGTGTTCTCAGGAGCCTCGACTACCGGTCGGCAGTTTTTTCTCACAATGCTGAAAAAGTTTTGCAGTGCCTCTTTAAGGGAAGCGAAATGTCGATGTTGAGTCTATTTCCGTAACATGAAACCTGTTACCGCTAGATTAATTAAAATGGAGCTATGAAATGGTGCCTAATTCGCAAATATAAATTTATAACGAACGTACGTACAGGGACGGCTGAGTACTTCTCTGCGCCATCTACGATTCGCGCTGTCTTAGCTTCTGAACTTGAGAGTATTGATAGACTTTAACGGCAGCAGGCTTTGTTAAAACGCTTAGTTCAATTTAATGTTGTGTTTTGTAGTGCTCCTTAGATAAATGCGTGGGCCAAGTCCTTTTGTTCTTCTTTAATAACGATACACCCAGTTTGAAGCGCGTACATGCACTTGCAGTATAGCGTCATCCTTTCACGCTACTCTCCAGGCCCATTCATGGAGTAATGGGTTCGATACCCAGAATGCAACTGGCTCTGTAACTGCAGTCGTCGCTTAACCAATGAGAGTGCTGCAGCACTAGAGTTCCTGTATATGCTACCTTTAGGTAGCAGAGTTGCGCATCCGTTTTCCAAACGCCGCTAGCAACCATGCCCTGCGGAGAAGCTGATGCACAGGCTGCGCCCGGAAAACATGGCCGCGCCGCCGAAAGCGGTTGCCGTCCACCTAGAATCTATCAAGTCACCGTCGTGCGCTCTGTACCTCGTTAGCTACGAACTGATGCTTTTATTTGCTTTAGGGTTCATGTCCTTTTAGCTTCGACAGCAAAGTATTTACGTCGATTCGGCACCGTTTTCGAAAAACGTACTGAAATAATCGATGCTGTAAGCTTAGCGAGTGGCGATGGGCGCTCCCGAAATCTCGGAGGACTTATATTACGTGTTTGACAGTTGTTTTTTATCCTTCATAGCTGGCGCCACTGACGTGGCGGGAGCGGCGGCGCTTGTTTTTCGGCACTACGATATGCCTTTGCGTTACCGGACAGACTAAAAAACGCTTTTGTACTCCCCGTGGCACAGTCCCGAAAGCAAGTGTTTATTCCTTCATCGTCGGTCGTTGACACGCGAGGCATGTCGACTGCGATCGGCGACACGCTTCGTCGATCGGCGACATGCTTACGCGAGTCGCCTGCAAAAACAGAGTGCGGCTTCGCCGCGTAGCTATGGTTGCTAGCCAGGCAAGATGGCGGACCTATGCGCAACTCTGCTCCCGTAGGGAGCATATACAGGAACTCTATGCAGCACAGACTCGCTGCGCCCTCTTTCGTGCCGAAGGAAACAACAACCATGGATGTACTTAAAGCGCAAAGAATACGAAGACACAAGAAAGTAGCTGGACATCTACTTGCTTATGTCTTCACCTTCTTTGCGCTTCAAGTACATT
>JALIZH010009567.1:0-93085 GCA_030522465.1 Rhipicephalus appendiculatus | reverse complement strand
CCGTCGGTCCAGAGGCAATGTAGTGAGTTCCCGATGTGTACGAACTGACTCGTCGATTCTCCACGCCACAGAGCGCGTTGCGAGGAACTATTCGGGCGCTGTTCATCGATGATGTGCGGAAGCAATTGAAGATGGTGTATTCCAAGACTAATCACGTTTATCACCAACAAAGCAATCGTACTTGGGAAGCTGGCGGCTGCTGATCACTAAGTTCGCGCATACCGCACATGATATTCGTTCAAGAAGTTCCGCCTACGTCAATGACCACAACATAAAACGCACAACGGCTCGCACAAAGACCAACCGCATCAGCACAAACACAATCAGCCCGCCATGACCACGTTGTACCAGCGCGGCGCCATGTCAGGAAAGAAAAATGTGAGAGGACGACAGCGGCGACCCTAGTGGTCATGGCCTCAGGGCCTATTTCACTTCCGACGCTGTCGGACGTGACGTCATTGCCGCCTTGACGGTTTGGCGCAGCTTCTCCAGTATGGTACAGCATGGTGCACCATCATTTTCCTCACCCACCATTCCCTTGCTACTTTCCAGCATTCGCGTGATAGTGGATAGTGGATGGTGGGACATTACCCACTATTTTGCTGCTACTCTCCACCATCGTCCACTATCCTTTCCACCTTGCCCATTTAACGTACACCATGCCACTCACCCCTGTCCACTATCAACACCATGATTTCCAGAATACCCAGCATTATTTCCACTATATCCACTATCTTTTCCAGTACCCACTATGGTAGTTTTTCCAATAGGGATATCGTGTTAAAGGACAGTAATGAGAATTTTGCAGTGTGCGTGAGCGCAGACGCTCGGGGCATTGCGGTATGGGAGGGTTGGTCCAACTTTATGGTTGAGGAAGCAACGCTGATAATGTATTTGGAAAGCATGTGTGTCAGCAGAAATATGTCCATGTGCGTGTGTACCTGTACCCACTGTCCCACGTATCTATGTAGTTTGTCCGTAAAGTAATGCGAGCTAGTCAGGTAAAAAGAATTTGTTGACCACATCGGTACTTATTCAAATTATTCGAAATGGTTTCCTTTGGCATGGGTACACTGCTGCCAATGCGATTTCCACACTGCAAAGGCTCCTTAAAGTCTGGTGTCGGGACTTATCCCAGACCAACAGTCCGTTATTTGGTGGGAACACCATCGAACCTGACCTCTCGGGCTTCTCTTTAGCTTCGGCAACAGGAAGAAGCCTACCGGGATCGCATCACGGCTGATGCAGCCCTGACGTGTACCAGGCTGTCTGATGTGAACCAGGCAGATCCGTAAATTACTCTTAACTGACCCAGTCTCATTACCTTACGGACAAACCCTTTGTATTCCTGCACTTCATATTTTAGTACCTCGTACTGCTTTTGCTACCACCAACTACTCTGCAGTGTACAAATATCTATTCATGAGCAAATAAGACGCTTTCGACCTATAGATCGATTTCTACGACTGCATATGCTCGCCACTACTGTTGTACTGAGTGTTTCGCGGGTAGAAGGTAATGTAACTTCTAATACGAAATACCTTTAACTGATCATTTAACCACTTGGCTATCTCGTCTAGGTTGAGCATACTGGTGCACCTGGAGACATATGCTTATGGGGCACGAACTCCACTGAGGAACTGCATTTTTGTTGTCAACGAATCGGGTAGGTTGCGAACGCTTTTAAAGGATGAAAATAGTTACCGTTCCTAGGCTAAGCAGACATTTGGCTTTTTGTCATATGTAGTGTCTTCCTAAACTTGTTATAGGTACCTTACCCAATGAGTGAACAGCCAATTAAGCTAAGGAAAGCATAGGGGCATTATTTTTTAACTGCATGTAGTGTAATATATATTCAAAGGAATTAAAGTGGTCAAAAAGCACCCATTCAATTGATGTGATTTGGCCTAACAACCTTCGAAGTACAGGTCTAATGCTCTACCAGTCGAAGTGCCACCGTCAACTTTTTTGGGTACCTGTGTACATGTAATACCCTAGAAGGGTTAGCCAGTGCCACTTGCAGGCAAGGTTGCGAGTGTGCATCGTTTTTCACCAGAGGGTGTCGCGTGTCACGTGACCTCTGCACAAGACGGCTGATGAACAATAATCCTTCGTATGCTAACCTAAGGTATTGACACTACCTGGGCGAGATTCGCGCTACGAATGAACAAAAGGGGAATTTCTTTTCCTAGAGGCTCATTTCTTTGTTAGACGCAACCAAATAAATCCAACAGTCAGCCCAAGGAAAGCATAAGGGACAGTGCTGTCTTTAACAGTAGCGTAGCAATTATGCCGTTAATTGAAGAAAATTAAAGCGGATGAAAAATCGCCCTTTCCGTCCATGGGATTCGAACCCAAAACTTTAGAATATCACATCCGATGCTATACCCATTTTGAAAAAAAAAATCCAGTTCTTTCGTCCATTTCTAGGCCAAGCAGCAATTCGGCATTGTCTCAAATATCGCGTCCTCCGTGAACTCGCGTTGCTGTGCGTACCTTGTGTATCTGAACGACATCTAACCATGAAATCGTGGTGTCCTTACAGCTTTTCGACCTTCTATCTCACCCGGTGGATGCTATGTCCAAACCCACATGACCTTCTGCGTCCGGCATGTGCCTCTTGGGTGGGCAACAGAATCCTGCAAATACCCCTGTCCTGCAGTCATGGAGTACTTTCGTCCGCAACGATTCACCTTCGGGTTCCTGTCTCTTGCTTGCCTTCTGGGGAATGCATCGTGCAGGGAAACCCATCTCTGTGGCCGGCCCTTCTGTCTTCACTCCGTGTGAGGACTCTCTTCGGCGTTGCTGCTCATCATCACGCCGCTGTGACCGCTAGCAGATTAAGAGTGGGCGAAGGACTGCATCTCACATTGCCCCGCAAGACATGCCAGTGATATCTGGATCCACCCTGGGCTACCAGCAGCCCAGGGAAAGCTGTGAAACACCTTCACGTCAGTGATCTATAACTTATTATTGTACCGAGCTGTTCAAAGAATAGTCCCAAGGCTTTCAGATTCTATCGCAGCTCAAAATGGTAGGCTGTTCAGCCGCCATACAGTGATTTTTTTAGCGGCTATGTCACGAGTCGTTTTAGCGACTATGTCAAATATATCGGACCCACATTGTTGATTAAATTAAACAAGTGTATCGTTTGGTGCAACGTTTGACCATCATGTGTGACTTCAGTGCGATTGATCGACCTATCTGTATGTTTCTGTTAGCCATGATAGAAACATCCATTCACATTACGCAATGTAATGACATATTGATGCTCTTTTGCATTAAACTGCATGGAAAGCTGGGCAACTTGGTACAGATTCATCTATCGACCTGCGGGGCACGGAGGCTCCCATCTGTGTGTGCATGTGTTTGGACGCGTTTTTGTTGTGTATCTTAGGTGACCCGCTCCTCCATTTCACCCATTCCCAACTCAACTCGATGCTCCTTTCGTTCGGTGTTGAGGTTATTGTACGGACGCACTCGGCAGGTTCTCGTTTATCCAATTAAGCGGTTCAGCTGAAGCATAGCCATTCGTTACTGGGGGTGATCAAGTGTTCGCCTCTTTGGAATTTTTTCCCTTTCGAGTGGTCCAGTCGGAGGGCGTATGGGGTATTGGTATATCTCCATCACTAACAGTTCAACAGCTCCATCTCCCTGTTCATGGTCCTCGACTTCATTTCTGAGTGCCCATTACGTTCTTCGGTCCGTCTCGGCTAGTACACGCTTTCCGACTTGGCAATCGACTTTGTGGTTTTGCTTCGCCGTGTAGGTGAACATGTAAGAGCATCAATATGCCAAAAAAGCACACAATGTGACTAGAGAGGTATGTCGGGGCGGGCCATAATCATGGCACACAAAAACCTGCGGTCTCATGGGAGTCAGTTTCGGCATGTATTGCGCGTAATGTTTACCTTTTTTATTTAGTCTGTTAGTCTAGTGAACACCGTGTGGCTTCAAAACGGTGTACCGTACTTTTTGAGTGAAGACTGTTTGTTTCTCGGTGAAGTTCAAGTATGTCGATACATTGTTAATCAAGAAATCGTGCGTCCGTGATGTTTAGCGCACTTTGATTGTTCTTGAAGTTGTTTTTTTTTTGCCAGATTGGTTTGCTTCACGCTGTACGTGGGCACCGCGTGTTTATGCAATAGATTAGTGCAGCGAATTCATTGTTTTCTTACATATATGTTGATCACTATAGTCGGGTACAACTTTAGAAGATCGGAGAAGCCCCACCTAGACAATCGAAACACGGCAGCCGGTTGCCTAAGTGACAAAAGAAATAGTCCTGCTCATGCAGTTGGCAATCTCCTCCAAAGGAGAGTTCACTGGGCGTTCAGCTCTCGACGTCAGTTTGGAGTGCGCGCCCATGGCCTTTGTATGCTTCCGTCCTTGAGGAGAAAATGCCATTTACTTCTAAAGTCGTATCCGTCAGGCTAGTAGAGTGCAGTCTCATTTCAAGCGTTTATTAGTGCGTCATCATGCGATGAAAAATGCTTAGATGTACTGAGGCTTGTGTGAAGTTACTTATGTGCTGCTTTGCTGATCTGCTGCTGTACAATGTTCCTTTCTAGAATTGCTCTACATTTACCAAGTACTTCTGGGCCTTTACCATTTTTGTATTTTTTCCTTCATTTAATTTAGCTAAGATAAATTGTTGCTACATGGCTTGTCCGATTTGCAAGCATGTATCGGTATGCGATATTTTTTCCACTCTAATCCATAGTACTACCAATTGTCGTCAGCACCCACTAAAGCGTGACTTCGCATTTAGGTACCATATTTGTGCCCTGACTATATGTGCACGTTTCCAAACTACATTCTTTGTCAAAGGACTTGTGCTGCTTTGTTCGTTTGCATTCTTTCTGTTGTTCCAAACATAATTTTTTTTATTGCTGCAATGTGTTCAAATAAAACGTACATTGTGTGTTGTCATCTTTCTTATTCAGCGTTCGCTGAAGCTTTACTAAATTATTAAAAAGTTTGAAAGCAAAGTTCAGTTATCTGCCAGTATCGAGGGTGTGCTTCGACTTTGTCGAGCGCCTCGTTCCAGGCCTCAAAAATGCTCGTATTTCACCCCCCATATACAGCTGCGGTGTGATTGATCGAACCCATATGCCTGTTTTTGTGACCCATAATAGAGGTATCCATTCACATTGTGCAATGTAGTGGCTTATTGATGCTCTTTTGCATTAAACTGCATGGAAAGCTGGACAACTTGTTACAGATTCATCAATCAATCTGTGCAGCTGGGAGACTCTTTTCTGGGTTTGCACGTGTTTGCACGCACAGAAGCTTTTACAAAGGTAAGCTTGGCCTTCCGTAGTTACTGGCAGTTGCCAGTTAGGGGCGCCACCAGCGGAGGGGCTCAACCAGTCGAGCGCTTCTCTGCACAATCGGAGGAGGAAGAGGAGGAGGAAGGGAAGGAATGAAAGACAGGGAGGTCAACCTGACGCGCGTCCGGTTTGCTACCCTGTACTGGGGGGGAAGGGATGAAGGGATTAAAAGAAAGAAAGAGAGGAGAGGGAAGAGAGCACCGTCGGGGTACCTGTGCGCCTGTCCATTGCACGCCTACAAGCGGTCGCTTAAGCCGGTCGATTTTAAAAAAAACATAGCAGTGCTCGCGTCGCTTTGCTGGCCTGCGACGCGTAGAGCCACGATCCGAGGATTTTCTCTTCGGAAAAAGGTCTATCGTCTAGCTTGTTTAGCGCAGCGCGTAGAACGTTGCGTTCGCTCACAAAACGATCACAGGAACACAGTAGATGTTCTGTTGTTTCTTCACTATCGCACGAGTCACATCTGGAGGTATCTGCCATTCCTATGCGAAACGAGTACGCCTTCGTGAAAGCTACTCCTAACCACAGGCGGCACAGTAAAGTTGCGTCCCGGCGGGAGAGGTCCGATGGAACTTGAAGCTTTCTCGATGGGTCCAATTTATGTAAGCGGCGGTTCCCGACATTGGGGTCGCTCAGCCAAGTTTGCGACATTGTGTCAGCGAACGAGCGAAGGCCCCTTGCAGCGTCCGTTCTCGACAGGGGTATTGGGGTTGTCTGGGCGTTCTCGTGGGCGGACCGGGCAGCGTCATCAGCGAGGTCGTTACCGACAATGCCACAATGTCCCGGCAACCATTGGAACACCACGTCATGTTCCTTCGATAAAACTTGGTGAAGGATTTCCCTGATTTCATTGACTAGCTGCTCGTGCACCCTTCGTCGTAACGCTGATTGCAAACTCTGAAGCGCAGCCTTAGAGTCGCAGAAGACAGCCCATTTTTGCAGCCCATATAAACATACACATATAAAGGACAGCCCATATAAAGGATAGCAGCACGTAAGGCGGCAAGCTCCGCTGCTGTTGATGTCGTCCTGTGAGACACTTTGAACTTTATAGTCACTTGGCCCGCCGGGATAACAACAGCACCTGTGGAGCTGCCAGTAGAGGTGGTGAAAGGCATGGCTCTATAAAAGTGCAAGTCAATCACGGACTCGACATTATAACTGTAGGTTGCTCATATAAAACACCATCACAAGACAGAAATCCAAACAAAGCAGAAGTCGAAAAGATGGAGGCTTCAAGAGATGAATATTCTTCAACGCGGGGTGTTGTTAGAATCATTTCGACAATTGGTCTTCTCGTCTTCGCAGCAATACGGGGGGCAAGCCAGACCACTTGTCAAAAAAATTGGCTTCAATGACTCCCAGTGTTCAATAATATTGATCTACTCGCAAAACGGAACACTTAGGTTAAGTGCGATATTTTGCTAGTCCTACGCAGCCCCTTGTGTGGACGTGTCCATTTCTTTACCTATCGTTCGAAGTTCTAATTGTACATTGTCAGATAGTGATGTTAAGTGGGCAAGTCTACAACTGCAGATACAGATGGGAACTCGCTATTGACATCTGTCACGAGGCCATTTAATCATTGAGCTCTCGTGTAGGTTCGTGTAATCAGCGATGACGCAAAAGTCATCAATAAATGAGAGACGAGACCATTTGTGTCCATAAAATTCCACAACACTCAATATATTCAAACCCGACAAAAAGATAACAAATAACAAACACAGAACAGGGCATGCAAAACTAGTAAAAAGTTAAGAAGAATCCCAAAAGGTTAACAGACGCGAACAGTGCGTGGAAACAAATGGTCAGAAGGAAAACACAGTTTCATGATAGCGGGACGCGGAGCTAGCAGCGGATGCTTTGGTGACAAGGAGTAGACGCACTCACGCACTCGGCGATGGCTGAGAAGCAGTCCAGACGCTCACTCGTGTAGAGGCGGTAAAGGGAAGGAAGCGTCTCCGGCGAGACGAGGTCAGCGACCTTTCGGCGTTCGCCAGCCCGCAGCTTGGACACGAAGCCGGAGACGGAGGGCTTGCCGGGGCAACGCCAGACGATGGGGACAAGCTTGGCCAACGCCAGACGACGAGAAGAAGCTGGGTCTGTGTCCAGGTGGGAGCCCGTAGCGGCCTTGATGCAGGATCTCTGCTGGCCGCCACTCCCGCGCCCTGGCCACCTTCTTCTCTTGGTCCCGTCTCAGCCACGTCTGCTGGCTCTGCCCTTCTGCACGCTTGGCTCTGCTTCCAAATCCTCGTGGAGGCTCTTCATTGGACCTAAAGTGGTCACACTCACACGTGCTACGGCCGTGGGTTGTCGTCTTCTTCGGGGAGTTTGCGTCGCGCGCTTTTTAAACGCGCACTTGCACATCACAACATCTCTTCTGTGTCACAGTAGGCATTGCATAATGAGGCCTTGTATCCAGCATGGTCGCTTATAAGGCAGTGAAAAAGAATCTGCCTTTTAGGACTGGGCGTACCTGAATGCTCTTTAATATTGCGGGCCATGTTTGATGTCACACAGCTCTTTCATACCTGCTGAAGTAATTACCGAACGGAGGAGCTTGTGTTCGAGAGTGAAGTGGATGTTGGTTCAGATATTCCTTAAGATCTGAATGAAGTTTGTTAGGATACGTTAATCGTGTAGACAGTAGCTGAGAAGCAGTTGAGGTGCTGGAAGTAATGTCTCGTAGACTGAAATGTCCCAGAACCGTTAGAATGCATTGTTGAATTTCACGGAGAAGCGTTTACAAAGGTAAGTTCGGGCTCCCATAGTTACTGGCAGTTACCGATCAGGGATGCCGCCAGCAGAGGGGCAGCTGCCCCCCCTAATATTACTGTTTTGCCCCTTTACCCCTCCCCCCCCCCCCCCCCCCCCAAAGCAGACATATTCAAAACAAATGTAGAAAAAAATTGGGGGACCCTTAAGCTTCGCCTTTAAGAGTTCAACGCGATAGCGATATCCCGTCCCTACTGCCTACTTCAATCACTTAGTGCATACTATGTAATGGGTAGTATGGTTTAAACCAGGGAGAAATTATGCGCGGCAGATGTGGGAAATGTTTTCGAACTTGCTATGCACCCACTACGTGGTGTTAAGGGAATACGCGCAGTAAGGTGTGTGCCGTTTGTAATGGGTGGCTGGCTTTAAACTATGGAATCGTTATGATAGTCACATATTCTGAAGCCCGATGGCAATTACGCTTGTACCACGCAATATTCCTGGGATATTACATGTTATATTGCGACGCCTATATAAAGGACGCTTGCGTTTGCGAAGCATGGAAGTTATTTTCACGGTATATCCAAGGAGAGGTATGACTGTGATAGGCAAGTCTTTTTTTAAGGTGCGCTGCAAAATGTCCCACAGAAATACAGCGTCCCAACAGACTTGTTATTAAGTGCTTGTAATTTCTTCTTTTTTTGTGCAAAGGTGGCAATAAAGAAAAAAAGAGGTATGGCTGTGTGGTATAACACCTGCTTGCCACGCAGACGACCCGGGTTCGATCCTCACTCGGACCCGAAAATTTTTATTATTTATTTTATTTGCATCTTTCTCTATTTTTCGGTCACGGACAAGATGATGATTTTCGAGAAAATTGAGAAAGATGCAAATAAAATAAATAATAAAAATTTTCGGGTCCGAGTGAGGATCGAACCCGGGTCGTCTGCGTGGCAAGCAGGTGTTCTACCACACAGCCATGCCTCTGCTTGGATATGCTGTGAAAATAACTTCCATGCTTCGCAAACGCAAGCGTCCTTTATATAGGCGTCGCAATATAACATGTAATATCCCAGGAATATTGCGTGGTACAAGCGTAAATTGCCATCGGGCTTCAGAATATGTGACTATCATAACGATTCCATAGTTTAAAGCCAGCCACCCATTACAAACGGCACACACCTTACTGCGCGTATTCCCTTAACACCACGTAGTGGGTGCATAGCAAGTTCGAAAACATTTCCCACATCTGCCGCGCATTTTTTCTCCCGGTTTAAAACATACTACCCATTACATAGTATGCACTAAGTGATTGAAGTACGCAGTAGGGACGGGATATCGCTATCGCGTTCAACTCTTAAAGGCGAAGCTTAAGGGTCCCCCAATTTTTAAAAGTCACACTCGTTGCCTTATTCCCCTCTTTTGACGCCTGGCGAGATTGGATTGTACGCTTCTGCTACGTAATGTTACATGCGTCAAGGAGACTTGTCTCACAACATGACACTCACATAGTGTTTCTTTCCAAATCAGTGCCAAGCAACGGCGTGGCTGTGTGGTAGAACACCTGCTTGCTACTCAGGAGGCCTGGGTTCGACTCTCACTCGAACCAATTGTATTTGATAATTTATTTATTTGCATTTTTCTCGGTTTCTAGCTCACAAACAACGACACCGACACTGACATCTGAATATCAGCGAAACGAGCTCTTGTTTCCTACTTTTGATTATAGTGATGATCGTGCACGTGACAGTGGGATTGGCGGATTCGCAGGCTGCTCGTTGAGGCAGCGCAGATAGTGTTATCCTTCTATTGTTTTGTTATCGCTGTTAAAACGCAGTTACATGGCTTAGATGCATTCGAGCTCTGCAAGTGTTGGTGTATAGCTTAAAGCTTAAGATGCTCGCCTTCGAAGCGTTAAGGCCAGGTTCGACTCCCAACGCCGCCAAGAAAGTTTTTTTTTTATTTACAGTCATTCGTTCTATGTGATAAGCAGACAGACGGACAAGCACAGCCTTTTCGTTGATTTGGCATAGAAAAGTGTGTGCATTTAAAAGTGATCTCCTTATAATCTGTTTGCATCGCCAATACTACGCATTCATAATGTTCCGATATACTCACCCTCTGCAGGCGCGGATATTTGTCCAGTGGACATGATGATCTGCTTCTGAGCATAAGGTAGTAAGTTAGAAACCGGGTACCGCAGTAAATGTTTGCTTTAAACACTTTTTTTTTACTCTTACGTTAGTGCGCGAAGGACGTTCCTCTGTAACGTTATACTCCCAAATAACACCACAACAGTCGCTTCTACACATCAACACCGAAAGAACCTTCAAGGTGCGCTGGGTGCTGACGCCCGGCATATAAACACCGAAAAACGACGGACCATACCACAATGTTTTCAGCGTAACGAAAGTATGCCATAATGAGTCCAGTTCGTTTAATCAATCAAACATCCCACCCTACCCCATTCCTTTGGTTTTTTAGTAAGTGGTGCATTTCAATAAGAAAAAACCCGAGGAAAACGTTCCCCCCTGATAGCTTGCCTTCACCGCACTAGATGCCAAAAGCAGTCGAAAAAGTTGAGGTCCTTATCACCCGCGATAAGGCTCAACTTTTGTCTGACGTCACACCTTGCTGCAGTGGGCCTACTACGCGTTTCTTCCGATCTAAAGCTTTCCCTGTTGGGTTGGCTTCACCGTACTAGATGCCAAAAGCAGTCAAAAAAGTTGAGGCCCTTATCACCCTCGATAAGACTCAACTTTTGTCTGACGTCACACCTTGCTGCAGTGGGCCTACTACGCGTTTCTTCCGATCTAAAGCTTTCCCTGTTGGGTTGGCTTCACCGTACTAGATGCCAAAAGCAGTCAAAAAAGTTGAGGCCCTTATCACCCTCGATAAGACTCAACTTTTGTCTGACGTCACACCTTGCTGCAGTGGGCCTACTACGCGTTTCTTCCGATCTAAAGCTTTCCCTGTTGGGTTGGCTTCACCGTACTAGATGTCAAAAGCAGTCAAAAAAGTTGAGGCCCTTATCACCCTCGATAAGACTCAACTTTTGTCTGACGTCACACCTTGCTGCAGTGGGCCTACTACGCGTTTCTTCCGATCTAAAGCTCTCCCTGTTGGGTTGGCTTCACCGTACTAGATGCCAAAAGCAGTCAAAAAAGTTGAGGCCCTTATCACCCTCGATAAGACTCAACTTTTGTCTGACGTCACACCTTGCTGCAGTGGGCCTACTACGCGTTTCTTCCGATCTAAAGCTTTCCCTGTTGGGTTGGCTTCACCGTACTAGATGCCAAAAGCCGTCAAAAAAGTTGAGGCCCTTATCACCCTCGATAAGACTCAACTTTTGTCTGACGTCACACCTTGCTGCAGTGGGCCTACTACGCGTTTCTTCCGATCTAAAGCTTTCCCTGTTGGGTTGGCTTCACCGTACTAGATGCCAAAAGCAGTCAAAAAAGTTGAGGCCCTTATCACCCTCGATAAGACTCAACTTTTGTCTGACGTCACACCTTGCTGCAGTGGGCCTACTACGCGTTTCTTCCGATCTAAAGCTTTCCCTGTTGGGTTGGCTTCACCGTACTAGATGCCAAAAGCAGTCAAAAAGGTTGAGGCCCTTATCACCCTCGATAAGACTCAACTTTTGTCTGATGTCACACCTTGCAGTGATGGGCTACTACGCGTTCCTTCCGAGCTTAAAGTTCCCCTGATGCGTTGCCTTCACCGCAATAGTTGGCCTAAAAGAGACAAAAAAGTTGAGGGCCATAACAATAGGGGGAGGGGGGGGGGGGGGGTCTTCCACGTGTTTTGACTACCCATCCCCGAAATATTTTCATGCTTTAACTTTCCGGGTTATACTAAAAGATTTACATGCCTTCGCAGCGCCCACCAATTACAAAAGCTAGCTACAAAAAAAAAAAAAATCATTGCAGCTCTGGGATTTGAACCTTGCCTCTCACACGCTTTAGGCGAGTGCCTTAACCACTGAGCTAAGCACCAACGCTCTGTTTACCGCATTGCATCTCAACGATATGAATGCGTCGTACCGACGAAAAAAAAAAAGTCCACCGCAGCACCGGGATTTGAACCTAGTCTGTCCCGCTTTTTAAGCGGGTGCCTTAACCATAGAGCTAAGCACCAATGCTACCTTGGCCCATTGCATCTGAACGATATGATTGCGTCGTAAAAAAAAAAAAATCCTTGATGCACAGGGACTTGAACCTAGTCCCTCACGCTCTGAAGGCGAGCGCCTTAACCACTGAGCTAAGCACAAGTGCTCTCTTCGCCCCATTGCATCTGAACGATATGAGTGCGTCGTAAAAAAAAAAAAAAATCCTTGATGCACAGGGACTTGAACCTAGTCCCTCACGCTCTGAAGGCGAGCGCCTTAACCACTGAGCTAAGCACAAGTGCTCTCTTCGCCCCATTGCATCTGAACGATATGAGTGCGTCGTAAAAAAAAAAAAAAATCCTTGATGCACAGGGACTTGAACCTAGTCCCTCACGCTCTGAAAGCGAGCGCCTTAACCACTGAGCTAAGCACAAGTGCTCTCTTCGCCCCATTGCATCTGAACGATATGAGTGCGTCGTAAAAAAAAAAAAACCTTGATGCACAGGGACTTGAACCTAGTCCCTCACGCTCTGAAGGCGAGCGCCTTAACCACTGAGCTAAGCACAAGTGCTCTCTTCGCCCAATTGCATCTGAACGATATGAGTGCGTCGTAAAAAAAAAAAATCCTTGATGCACAGGGACTTGAACCTAGTCCCTCACGCTCTGAAGGCGAGCGCCTTAACCACTGAGCTAAGCACAAGTGCTCTCTTCGCCCCATTGCATCTGAACGATATGAGTGCGTCGTAAAAAAAAAAATCCTTGACGCACAGGGACTTGAACCTAGTCCCTCACGCTCTGAAGGCGAGCGCCTTAACCACTGAGCTAAGCACAAGTGCTCTCTTCGCCCCATTGCATCTGAACGATATGAGTGCGTCGTAAAAAAAAAAAAATCCTTGATGCACAGGGACTTGAACCTAGTCCCTCACGCTCTGAAGGCGAGCGCCTTAACCACTGAGCTAAGCACCAATGCTCTCATCGACCCATTGCATCTGAACGATATGAGTGCGTCGTAAAAAAAAAAATCCTTGACGCACAGGGACTTGAACCTAGTCCCTCACGCTCTGAAGGCGAGCGCCTTAACCACTGAGCTAAGCACAAGTGCTCTCTTCGCCCCATTGCATCTGAACGATATGAGTGCGTCGTAAAAAACAAAAAAAAATCCTTGATGCACAGGGACTTGAACCTAGTCCCTCACGCTCTGAAGGCGAGCGCCTTAACCACTGAGCTAAGCACCAATGCTCTCATCGACCCATTGCATCTGAACGATATGAGTGCGTCGTAAAAAAAAAAAATCCTTGACGCACAGGGACTTGAACCTAGTCCCTCACGCTCTGAAGGCGAGCGCCTTAACCACTGAGCTAAGCACAAGTGCTCTCTTCGCCCCATTGCATCTGAACGATATGAGTGCGTCGTAAAAAAAAAATCCTTGATGCACAGGGACTTGAACCTAGTCCCTCACGCTCTGAAGGCGAGCGCCTTAACCACTGAGCTAAGCACCAATGCTCTCATCGACCCATTGCATCTGAACGATATGAGTGCGTCGTAAAAAAAAAAAATCCTTGACGCACAGGGACTTGAACCTAGTCCCTCACGCTCTGAAGGCGAGCGCCTTAACCACTGAGCTAAGCACAAGTGCTCTCTTCGCCCCATTGCATCTGAACGATATGAGTGCGTCGTAAAAAAAAAATCCTTGATGCACAGGGACTTGAACCTAGTCCCTCACGCTCTGAAGGCGAGCGCCTTAACCACTGAGCTAAGCACCAATGCTCTCATCGACCCATTGCATCTGAACGATATGAGTGCGTCGTAAAAAAAAAAAATCCTTGACGCACAGGGACTTGAACCTAGTCCCTCACGCTCTGAAGGCGAGCGCCTTAACCACTGAGCTAAGCACAAGTGCTCTCTTCGCCCCATTGCATCTGAACGATATGAGTGCGTCGTAAAAAAAAAAAATCCTTGATGCACAGGGACTTGAACCTAGTCCCTCACGCTCTGAAGGCGAGCGCCTTAACCACTGAGCTAAGCACCAATGCTCTCATCGACCCATTGCATCTGAACGATATGAGTGCGTCGTAAAAAAAAAAAATCCTTGACGCACAGGGACTTGAACCTAGTCCCTCACGCTCTGAAGGCGAGCGCCTTAACCACTGAGCTAAGCACAAGTGCTCTCTTCGCCCCATTGCATCTGAACGATATGAGTGCGTCGTAAAAAAAACAAAAAAAAATCCTTGATGCACAGGGACTTGAACCTAGTCCCTCACGCTCTGAAGGCGAGCGCCTTAACCACTGAGCTAAGCACCAATGCTCTCATCGACCCATTGCATCTGAACGATATGAGTGCGTCGTAAAAAAAAAAAATCCTTGACGCACAGGGACTTGAACCTAGTCCCTCACGCTCTGAAGGCGAGCGCCTTAACCACTGAGCTAAGCACAAGTGCTCTCTTCGCCCCATTGCATCTGAACGATATGAGTGCGTCGTAAAAAAAAAAATCCTTGATGCACAGGGACTTGAACCTAGTCCCTCACGCTCTGAAGGCGAGCGCCTTAACCACTGAGCTAAGCACCAATGCTCATCGACCCATTGCATCTACGAACGATATGAGTGCGTCGTAAAAAAAAAAAATCCTTGACGCACAGGGACTTTGAACCTAGTCCCTCACGCTCTGAAGGCGAGCGCCTTAACCACTGAGCTAAGCACAAGTGCTCTCTTCGCCCCATTGCATCTGAACGATATGAGTGCGTCGTAAAAAAAAAAAAATCCTTGATGCACAGGGACTTGAACCTAGTCCCTCACGCTCTGAAGGCGAGCGCCTTAACCACTGAGCTAAGCACCAATGCTCTCATCGACCCATTGCATCTGAACGATATGAGTGCGTCGTAAAAAAAAAAAAAAATCCTTGACGCACAGGGACTTGAACCTAGTCCCTCAAGCTCTGAAGGCGAGCGCCTTAACCACTGAGCTAAGCACAAGTGCTCTCTTCGCCCCATTGCATCTGAACGATATGAGTGCGTCGTAAAAAAACAAAAAAAAAATCCTTGATGCACAGGAGCCAAGTGAACTGCTGGTTTCAATAAAAGTTTATTCCTTGATGCACAGGGACTTGAACCTAGTCCCTCACGCTCTGAAGGCGACCGCCTTAACCACTGAGCTAAGCACAAGTGCTCTCTTCGCCCCATTGCATCTGAACGATATGAGTGCGTCGTAAAAAAAAAAAAAATCCTTGATGCACAGGGACTTGAACCTAGTCCCTCACGCTCTGAAGGCGAGCGCCTTAACCACTGAGCTAAGCACAAGTGCTCTCTTCGCCCCATTGCATCTGAACGATATGATTGCGTCGTACAGACGAAAAAAAAAAAAGTCATTGTAGCACTGGGATTTGAACCTATTCCCTCACGCTCTTTAGGCGAGTGCCTTAACCACTGAGCTAAGCACCAAGGCTCTGTCAACCCCAATGCATCTCAACGATATGATTGCGTCTTAGCCAACGAAAAAAAAAATTCATTGCAGCACTACTATTTCAACCTAGTCTCTCACGATTTTTAGGCGAGTGCCTTAACCACTGAACTAAGCACCAATGCTCTCTTGGTCACAATGCAGCTGAACGATATTATTGCGTCGTACCGCCGAAACTGAGCTATGGCCGCGGTCGTCCTACCGTGCACTTTATCGGGTATCTCCATGCATTTAAACCTGGGAGTGTTAGTCCGCGCCGCTCGCTGCCATGACGGCGAGGGTGGCACACTCTTTTACCTATACTGTCTCTTTAAAGAGACACATTAATTCTCTTTTCGAGAAACGTGCGTTCCTTGACTCTCCGAAGAGTGCATGATGACCTCTAAAGAGGGTTCTCGTAGCTTTTTTAGGGGCGAAGCTCCTTAGGGTGTGGGTCTGTCCCTCCTCTGTAGTAGTAGTAGTAGTAGTAGTAGTAGTAGTAGTAGTAGTAGTAGTAGTAGTAGTAGTAGTAGTAGTAGTAGGTAAGTAGGTAGGTAGGTAGGTAGGTAGGTAGGTAGGTAGGTGACGATGACGCAGGTATAGTGGAATGTACCCACTACACGTGATAACGATGAAGTATAAGCGCGTTCCAGTATAGTGGAATGTACCCACTACACGTGATAAAGATGACGATGACGCAGTATAGTGGAATGTACCCACTACACGTGATAACGATGAAGTATAAGCGCGTTCCAGTATAGTGGAATGTACCCACTACACGTGATAAAGATGACGGCGATGACGCAGTATAGTGGAATGAACCCACTACACGTGATAACGATGAAGTATAAGCGCGTTACAGTATAATGGATTGTACCCACTACACGTGATAAGGATGACGATGACGCTGATGACCATGAAGTATAAGCGCGTTTCCAGACCACACATTCTCTTTCTGCCATGGATGAAAACGATCGAGCTTCGCCCACTCATCATCATTCACTTCGTGGATATGGACGTGATTTTTTAAATATATATGGGGCTTGCCAGTACTCTCGAAAATGAAAAAAGTCCGAGGTCTCTCTTTCTCTTTCCTTTTTTCTAGAGTGTATAGCAGGGGTCTCAAACTCACATCAGCCGGCGGGCCGTAGTAGCCTTAGATGCCTAATCAAACGCGAAATTTGACCGTCGGCATCGGCGTCCCGCGACGTCGGGGACGAGAGATGCAAATAATCATAACAGGATGACGTCACCTCATGACGTCATAGATTGTCAACATGGGTGACGTCATAATTACGGCATTATGACGCAGCCTGGTCGAAGGTAGTCCGATCACGGAAGCGATGCAAAACCAGCTGAGGTGCCTCCGATCATGGAGGTAGTGCCAAAACACGTTAGTTGCAGAAAGCTTTCGAAGGGTGGCGGGGTAGGATAAATGCATCTAGGGTGCCTTGACGCACTCTTTGTCCGCTGCAAGGGGGCGCACGCATCGAGGCCCACTTAGGGTCCCTCTATTTTTCAACGGTAGCGCAAACTCTCGCTCACGCAAACTCCTCCTCCGTCACTCTGGGCCGCCATTACTGAGCGAGACTGAGCGAGACCCGCAAGGCGCGCCCGGTCCGCATGCAGGCCGGGCGCGCCTTGCGAGTCTCGTGACAATTCTGGGCACGCGACAATTCTGGGCACGCGACAATTCTGGGCACGCTATCCACTGCGCCCCGGAGAGCGTGGCGCAGTGTATAGCGTGCCCGGCATGCGTTGTAGCAGACCGAGAGGTCGTGGGTTAGACTCCCGTTGAGGGAACTTTTATACAGCGAAAGCTGTTATGAGATCACAACAAGGGTGCCGTAGTTGTCCGCCGCCGCCACCGCCGGTGTCCGTAACCGCTATCGCACGAAATAAGAAAAAAAAAACTTTAAGAAAAAATGTTCAGGATGGAACGGGGTTCGAACCTGGGTCCGCTCCGTGCCAGCCCAGTGTTCTACCACTGAGCCATGCCTGTGCTCGAAAACCCGGAGCACAAAAACCCTATACAAGCATTATGTCGGGAAGTAACCGCGTTAACATGCGCAATATAACGTGGCAGAAGAGTGAAACGACAGCCAGGCGTCACAGAATGCCATTTGTGTTAACCAGGCGTCACACAATATGAATTGCATTACGAGGGGGGTCGTTGAATGCTTCCAACCCATTACAAAGGGCTCAGCCATAATTCTTCGTCGTCATCACCCACCGAATCAATTAATGGAGTAGTGGGTACCTTGCAAGCGTACTTGTATTAGTAGCCCCAAGATAGATTGCAACGGGTTTTAGAAATGGTGCTCTCCCAGCTTTCGCTGTCACTGTGCTGCGCGTTCCGCGCAGGCCTGGCGGTTTTTTTCTTTGTCTTCTGATCGTGTGTATTTTTTCGACGTCATTTCCGGGACAGAAATACGTCCCTGAAGTCTTGGTGGACCCCGGCATAAAACACTTTCATGCTAAAATAGTTTGTGGCTCGTCCGTACCTTAGCTATCATCTCGAGTTTTGTGGAGAACAAATTCGCACACTGATGCCGGACTGACATACATAACAAATGTCACTGCGGCACCATACGCGCAAACAGCCTTCCGGATCTGGGGCCTGTTTGACAACGTAAAAAACCTAGCATTTGCGTATTGTAACGGCGTTCGTAAGTGTGGAATGCGGCGCTTACACCAGAAAAACAAGAGGCAGAAGATGTAAAACGCAATTACAGCAAGCCTGCTGCCGGTTGCTCCTCGCAAACAGTGTCCTTGGATCGAGTACGTTGCTGTTAATTTACAGGCCAAATGTTTACTTCAAAAGCGTTGTAAATCTATACAACAAAGTAATAAAGCGCATCCCAAATAAACTTGCAGCAACTGTCCTTACAATAATTATAATTGAACTGAGAAAGTTAGCAGCAAAAACACTGAGAAATGGGGATAAATTTGGAAAAATATAAAACCTGACAACACAATCAATGAAACGAACGCTTACAAAGAAACATATTGGCTCAAGCGAGAAAAAAAATTAGATGGTTAAAAAACAAACACATGCTTAAAATTATAATTTGCATGTGGACGACTTCGCAGCATATTGCGAAGTAAATTGGTGCTAATCGATTGGTGTTAAGCACGTGCCAGATCTCTTCTTTTTATCGTGCACATCTCATCACCACCCTCTATTTATGCACTTAGGAAAAATGAACGCTAAAAAATTAGCCGTGGCTTAGCACGGCTATATCAGGATACACGTAGCGTGAGCTAAGGACGGACGGACGGACGGACGGACGGACGGACGGACGGACGGACGGACGACAGACAGACAGACAGACAGACAGACAGACAGACAGACAGACAGACAGACGGACGGACGGACGAACGGACGGACGGACGAACGGACGGACGGACGGACGGACGGACGGACGGGTATATGGACGGACGGACGGACATAGGGATGGACGCACGGACGGGCGGACAGACAGATGGACGGATGGAGGACGGACGACCTGGACAGAGGGACGGACGCACAGACGGACGGACATACAGATGGACGGACGGACGCACGGGTGGACGGATGGGCGGACGGACGGACGGACGGACCGAGACGGCAGAGCTCTAGAAATTATTTACCTGAAATGCTGCAGTAAATTTTCGCAGAATGAACAGGAAATTGCGAGCACTAAAGTTTTCGCTATAATTACTGTCGGCAGTTTCAGGCACCGGTGTCCAATATGCATGTGCGAGCTAGAATAGTTGTGCTTTCATTGGTATCAAAACCATGCGAGGAAACGTTGCCTATAATGTCACAGCGCAGCAAGCTGGCATCTTGTGACAGCTGACTGCGTCTTGCAAAAGGTGAAAAGCCTGTGACCACGTACAGTGCACCCGTGCGCCGGTGTTTCTACGCTTACTAATGGCGTCGTTTTCCGGCGGAAGACGGAAGCAGCGGGTTGGATAATCGGGGATAGCTGGTCACGTGCCGAGCCTGGTTTAATAAGGTGGCTCAAAATAGCGAAGAGGTGAGGAGAAATGTAGAGGGTGGGGAGAAGATTCTACCATATATCCTTGAGCAATGGTTTGTGCTACCTTTGAAAAATACAGGGACTTTAGTTGTCCGTCGCTCTGCCAGACACTGCGGATCCCGAAAACATTTGCGGTAGACAGTACACAACTGTGTCCAATCCTTTACACTTGCTCTGTGGTGCAATATTAAGTGATAATATAACGAGCCTGCGTTTCGACCACTCTCTAGAGCCTCTGTAAATACTCATTGGTGATATGATAATACCTAAAACAATCATGGCAGCTTCGCACTAGTGGTGCCAAGCCTGAAGGAATTGCGGAGCTGGCCGAGCTTCTTTGTTTCTTTTTTTTTATTTCTTTTCGTTCTGTCTTGCTCTCTGTTTTTATCATCTCTTTTTCATGTCTGTTTCTTTCTCTCTCTTTCTATGTCTTTCTCTATTTTCCTGTCTTTCTTTCTACGACTTTCTTTGTGCTTTTTTTCTCTCTCTTTCTGTTTCTCCCTATATTTCTATGTTTTTTTTTCTTTCTCTCTCTTTCTATCGCTTTCTCTCTTTCTTTCTGTCTCTCTTTATTTTCTCTTTCTCTTTCTATCGCTTTCTCTCTTTCTTTCTGTCTCTCTTTATTTTCTCTTTCTATCTGTTTCTTTTTCTCTCTGTCGTTGTTTCACGTGCTCCACTTCGTGGAGCTGAGTTTCGGGTGTAACGCTTGCATCTGCTGTACCGGGTGATTGCCCCGGTACAGCAGGTGCGAGCGCTATCCTTCTTTACAGCAGCTGGCCGGGGCTTGTCGCATACCCAGCTGCGGTTTCCTGCGGATACAGAAGTTCTTACGGCCGGCTTAAAAAGCCTCGCTGTTCAAAGGCTTTGTGTCGCATTCCTCCCTAACTTTAATTAGCGTATAGACCTATTCCCCGCTTGTAAACAGAGGTAGGCGCCCTCGACATACCGAGGCGCTTGTAGCGACGTCGCGGCGTGTTGGCTCCGCCAAGCCCAAGGCTCTCCTCCACCCTCTATAATCACGTGACAACTGGCACATCAGCTGCAAAGCTGCCTCCTAGCACAGCGCGTCAGGCAGCCTCCCGGCGGTGGCGAGCTTTGGGATGGGCGGAGCCTACGCGCCGCGACGCCGCTACAAGCGCCTCAGTATGTCGACGGCTCCTACCGCTGTTTACAAACATGGAATAGGTGTATTGCTTAAGTGCTAGCTTGTAACTTGTCTGCTAAAACTTCCACCAGCACGATCCCCATGTTCGATTTGTTTCAGCTCTGTTATTTCTTTAAAACGATCATCGCTGTAAATTTTTCTGTTAGTGCATGTTACGATGCAAAAGAAACCCAATCATTCTTCACACTGCTATAGATAAATTCGCAAGCAGGGGTTGTGATGGAGCCCAAGTTTCGACAAGAGGGCTTGTCTTTTTCAAGGCGGCAACTGCTTTCAATTTCCTGCTTGAATCCGCACAATGGTGGACTGTGAAACTCAGGTTCCCGGCGTCGGTGACACAGTGATTCCATTTGACTGGGTAGCAACAACTGCTTGCATAAAGGACGGCAAAAGGACGGTGTGAATGATGGCGTGAGTAAAGGACGGTGCGCGAGACACAAAGCAGTGGTTTCAACATCGGTGGTTTTGTGAAGCACTTGCATGTGTGAGTTATAAACAAAACAGGTCACATCATGCAACACCACGTGCCTGGATTAAATTTCGCGCATTGCGTCATTTTCTAGATGCCTTGTTTCGTAAGAAAAAGTGCGATTATGCAGCTATTTCTCCTCGTTACGATTCTTGCTTCACTGGCGTGTATTTTTGTTTCCAGTGTTGTAGAGCGCTATCGCTTGCAACACATAGCCACGTTCCCCACTATCCCTTTGATTACGTGCCCTAGCCACGTCAAGAGAGAAGGAAGGAATGGCAGGCAGGTTATCTAGACGCACGTCTGGTTTGCGAGCAGCCCCGTCGAGAGTCTCAAAGTCAGCCAGTGACAAAGAACCTTAACGAAATCACAGTTTGTTTTGTTTTCTACAAAGATAACGCTCCCCTCGCAGAAGGATTGCTATCTATTTCACTGAATACGCGCTGTGCTCAACTTCCCGCTTTCGCTTCTCCTGGTAATCAAACATTGCGTTCCCTTAGCCTCCCTCTCCTTCCCTCTCCCACTACTGTTATTTTTTTGCACCCTTAGAGCAGTTAAAGAGACCCTCGCAAGATGCAAGAATGCGTACATACCCTCTGACATATCTGGCTGCCCAGCGCTTTGAACGCAGCGCGTCTTCTAGTTAACATTCCACCACGTGCTGTTTAAGCACGCTCTGCCCTTGACGACAGCGCCCCGTTTTCAAAGTCGTCGTAATGAGGTCACTTAAGTAAAAGCCTGTTCCTGAATGCCACCGTGGCCGCGTACGCATTTAACATTAATTTTTTTTCTCAGGGCTCGCTTCGCGGTTGGCCATTAGACGGGAAGCAATGTGGTGTACATACTGTTTCTTGCGGACAAAATGAAAGGGTTGCGGCAGCAGCGTTTGGTAGGTTGCGTGTCGTCTACATGAAAATAAAAAAAGACAAGAAAAAAAAAAACTGAGCACGGCAAAGACACAGGCTTGCACGCAACATTTTTCTTCTGATGCTGTTACTCTGGGAACGTCACCACGAAGAATTGGCATAAGCTGGTTTCTAAAATAGTTTAATTATAACTTTCATAGAAAAATAACAACACGAAGGTAAGAAAAACAATTAATTAATTAATTCTTATTAAGTAATTAATTCAGTGCACATGACCAAAAGAGAAATCTTTTTTCCGAACAAAGAACCTCACTCTACGTTGTAGAATCATTTTTGGCAAGGACGATTTTCTAGGGCTACTTAAACTGCTTAAACTGTAAGATGCTCAGCAAGAACAGTGATACTCGCGACCTCAAAACTTGAAGCAGGAACGAAGGGAGTGATCGCCATCCTGTGCTTTTGTTGAATATAACTTTGCCATTTCGCTTTTTTCAATGCTCATATACGTCGCCACGAAGTCAGCTTATTTGCGAATCTAGCAGTGGATTGCAAAAAGAAAAAAAAAATGTGCATGTAGTTAAATTTATTTCATGCTTTCTGTTCCCGACACAGACAGGTCACGGCTGCAGGAGGTCTTACTTTACTGTTTAGCAGGCCAGGCACCTGTGCCCTGGCAAGGTGTTCCAGTCTTCGCGTTTTATAAAAGTGATGTATTTCTCCACAGCGTCGTAGAGAGCACAATGTAATCCTTATAAACGAGTTCCATAATCTCGGCGATGTACGAGACACAGTTTCCAGCTTATTTTTCTTCTTTTTTTCGTTTCCCATCAAGAAAATGAATGGAAGAATATTGCTCACTGAAGGGGAACAAAGGAAGTCTTATCTCCACTTCCAGGCCTGATAAACTGAAACACCAAGTTCGCGGGCTGTACAAATGTAAAGCAGCGTCGTCGCACCGCAAGTCTCACACCAAAGGGGCTCTGATATATAGGAAACCTATTTATGCAATGGACTTTAAGCGAAGTAAGATGCAAGCTTCCACAGAAAAAGGCGAAGGAAAATGTTTTATTCAAATGACAGAGCATTTGGCCCGGTATGTAGAAATTGCTGACATGCTGCTTCGTGTGAAAAGGAAAGCGGGAAGAAAAAGATAGGAAGACAGAAGCGAGAAATAGTTAGAAATTAGAAATGGCGAAAACAAACAGCTGTAGTTCTCACACTTCAAAGAAGTATTTGCGGCACTTCTGCGGTTTGCGGCGGCTTGAAAGAGGAAGCTGTGCCGTCATAGTATTTCGAAGTCGCTTTGTTTGTCTTCCCTAATCTACGCTATCGTTCATTTCAGTTCGAATAAGAAGAGCATTAATAAGAGTGGAAAAACATATAGTGTGCTAGAAGTGGAAATTTTTGGGTTTTTGTAAAAAGAAATTAAAATATATGTTCGCAGATGCTCGCAGAAAGAAAGACTTTGTCAACCAAATCAGCGTCAGAATGCTCTGTAGCCTTCTACGCAGGTTATGAAAGCAAGAACGAGAGCTGAATGAATACAACAAGATGTCAACTTATTATGAGCTGCCTTTCACCCGTCGTTTAAGATCAACATCTTATTTGAGCGTAGGGTGTTTGTCCTTGAACCATTTTTTTTTTAAATGCGCGAGCTGCCAGAAGATTGTCGTCGACGTTTATAGAACGGTAACACGTAGAAAAAAGATCAATCAAGCAAGAATCGAAGCTCGTCTGGTTGCTCCAATCCTCATTTCTGGCTGTAGTTATTAATTAAACTACGCCGTATCATTTCCTCAGTTCTTCCCTTTTTTTTGTACAATTCTCATAACTTCGATGGTTGGATGTCAGTGATCGTTCGTTTACCATCCCACCATTGCACAGAGATCAGCGTTTTGTAACAGAAACTATCGAGCTACCACACACATCTAGCTTTTTTTTTTAAATGCGAATGCATTTCTTAGTCGGGCTATGTCAGGCATACGGCGTTGTCCGGCGTTGTCCGCGCGCCGGCAGGTGTTATCTCTCCGCTCTCACTCCCTCTCCCATAGCAACAGCTGCGGGCGCGCGCGCTTATCCTCGCCCCTAGCAACCGGAGCATGTGGTGCGAGAAAGTGTAGGAGAGGGTAGGTGCAGTGCTTCGCCGCTCCTTCTCTCGCCGTTCGCTCTCTCTCCTCCCTGCGCCCCACTCTCCCGTCCGCTCGCGCCTCACTCTCGACCGTTCGCTGGCTGGGCGCCTCTCAAGGCGATGGCAGAAGTCGGTGTCGGCGCAAGAAATGCATTCGCATTTCCTCACGATTCCCTTAGGGGAGGTGGGGGCATTTTTTTTCAGCTCCGCATCATCCCACATAGAAAGGTATCCGTTATGAGCTTCAGTTGGGCACAGGTCAGCTTTTAAAATGACCCGATACAACGCGCATTTCGAAACTTATCAAATGCCACGGAGTTGTCTTCTGGAAGTTTCTATTCTCGCACGAGCAGCAGACACGTGTAACAGGTGGTAGGCCTTCTCGTTTTCACAAAGCAACTGTGTTTTTTTAAATATTGTTATCTGGGGGGAAAAAAGGGGTGGGGCGGAGGCTCCAGTGTCCTCATTTTGCACACGTGTTTCAACTAGCTTGTTTTGACTTAAAAGCTAATTTCTTGAGCTCTTTTTATTCTTTTTTAGACAAAACAAGACTTCAAACACCGCCTGTAACAAGAGTTCACTTGTTGTCAGGGTATGTAGCATTCTGTTGAAAAATGAGAAGTGATACTAAGGTACTAGTTAGAGCAGCGTTAAATTTTGTGAAGCAGTTTCGGCGAAACGAGATAACAGGGGAACTTGCATACTAAAATAAATGCTCGGAGGTAGGAGACCATAAAATCGCAGTAATATGTCAAATCTTTTTCCACCGCTATGATCTATAAACGATTGGCATTCGGAATGCAAAGCCTCACGCTGGTCAAGACATTCTAAATATTTAAGATCTCATTCCGGAATCTTCATTTTTTTTTCGGAAATTTCCATTTGCTCCAGAATTAAGCGCATTGTCAATGGTTACCTGTAATATTCTTAACGCGTAACTTACAGAATAATATTCTCAATTACTTCTCAAACAAGCATTTTCTTAGAAGAGTCTGGTGTTGGGCCTGTTGGTACATAGCTTGGAAGCGAGGAACCCAGCCTTCAAAAAACACGTACACAAGAAGAGAAGTATGACGACCCCACACACCCCAGCGTGTGTGGTCGTCATACTTCTCTTCTTGTGTACGTGTTTTTTGAAGGCTGGGTTCCTCGTTTCCAAGTATTTTCTAGTATTTTCGTGCAACAAGAATTTTTGAGCAACTTTTCTTTTAAAACACCCAGGGTCCCTTATTCATTCGCCTAAGACCACTGGAAGGCGAAAGCCATTTCCTTCTTTTTTTTTTTTTTTTTGTCGGGGGAATGTACTAATTTGTCCCCCCTCCCTCCAATAGGTTTCTGCCCCTAACCTTGGTTTTACGAGTCCTCTGGGACCTCTAACCAAGTGACGATATCATGTGGGGACATCGAGATGTGACGTTACGTCATGTGGCGTCATATTGACGTTATATTGACGTTATCATTACAGTACGATTACGTCACAAATTCTGGCTGTCTGCGCCAGCAATTACGAACCAACCCGTGCAAGTGCAATTGCAGCACAAAACTAGCATCCCAAATAATTCGTATGTTTTGCCTGTCAAGCTTGGGATTTAAAAACAGCGCAAAATAGAGACAAGGACTAAAGAAGAGACGACACGGCGCCGTGTCGTCTCTTCTTTAGTCCTTGTCTCTATTTTGCGCTGTTTTTAAATCCCAAGCATGAACCACCAAGTAGCCCAACTTTCGCTTCTAGTGTCATTTGCCTGTCAAGATGTTGTCGAGGTTTGGTCACCCTGAGGTAGCTGAGTATATGAGTAGTTATGCAGGAATATTTATTAATCAGTTTTGCGCCATAAAAATAAGCTTTCATTTTGAGTGCGTCAAGATATTACAAATCAATACTAATAAACGTAGCCCTAACATAGGTAATACGGCAGAAATAGAAGGCACTATGTTGATCGAATGAAGAAATTTAAATGGTAAACTGAAAACAACAAAGAAAAAAGAATGCGCCATATTGGTGGTCCTGTGGACTATCTACCATTCCCAAATTAGTTCTTTCTCTGTCGCTAAAAAGAAAGAAAAAAAAATCACATCGAACTATGCAAAGTGCTCTTGGTCCACAGTCGGGGAATTGCCCACCGAAGTAATTAAATATTAGCTCGGCATGAAGGCACTATTTGCGGAGCAATTTAGGGCGCCGAATGTGCAATCCTCCCTAATTGCCCGCAACTGCGCGCTCACGTCTATAATATCATTAAGCAGCAAAGTGCAATTAGGTATTCGCTTAAGATCATTAGCCGAGCCAATTTACACCGGCGGGTGGTTCGATGTCGAATCGATTACATGACCTCACATTTATTGTTTTTAAAAAATGTTTTTCCGCAAATACGCACGATGTAATTCTTGTTCTTTCCAAATTTGAACAGAAATACTTTCACAAAAAACATAATGCTATATGCAACCTGGAATGCAATTAGGACCACTGCAGTGACCGCCTTTCTTCGATGCGAACAATACTCGCAGTTCACAAAGGCTTGTCTGAGCTAGTTGGTTCCTTACTTGAGAAAAAATTTAATAATAATTAATATGTGCGGTTTTACGTCCCAAAACCACGATATGATAATGAGAGACGCCGTAGTGGAGGGCTCGGGAAATTTTGGACATCTGGTGTTCTTTAGCGTGCACTGACATCGCACAGTACACGGGCCCCCCACCATTTCGCCTCCATCGAAATGCGACCGCCGCGGATGGGATCGAACCCGCGACCTTCTGGTCAGCAGCCGACTGAAAAAAAAAACTGGCGTGGTACAAAGAAGACGGGCGACAAAGTGAAGACATGAACTTACAGAAGGAGCGGGACGGCAAAGCATAGCATAGTCACGTAACGTACAGTATAGGACGGGGGTGGAAAAGGGGAGCGAGGGTGAGGATAGATATGTGGGGGGAGGAAGGAGAGGAGGAGGGGGGAAGATGAAGTATATTATGGCCGTGTATAGTATGCTATAGCAAGGGGGGCAGACAGGGCAGCGAGGGAAGAAGATAGGTGAGGGTGAGGAGGAGGTAAAGGAGGAGGGGTGAGGGCGCCACTGCATCACAAATAAAGGTTTCCTTTCCGCCATGGGCGCCGAGCAGGGTGCATGTTTGGAACGCGAGGGCACGCGTGCCCGTGAACGCGAGCGTCGCTGAAGGACGGGCGAATCACTGCTTCGCACTTGCTATACAGCTTTCACCTTGAGTGCAAATGCATAATTTAATCTATCTATCTATCTATCTATCTATCTATCTATCTATCTATCTATCTATCTATCTATCTATCTATCTATCTATCTATCTATCTATCTATCTATCTATCTATCTATCTATCTATCTATCTATCTATCTATCTATCTATCTATCTATCTATCTATCTATCTATCTATCTATCTATCTATCTATCTATCTATCTATCTATCTATCTATCTATCTATCTATCTATCTATCTATCTATCTATCTATCTATCTATCTATCTATCTATCTATCTATCTATCTATCTATCTATCTATCTATCTATCTATCTATCTATCTCAAGAATCAAGAATCAAGAAAGTTTATTTCCAACAGTAGTTGTTGGGGGTCACCCCAGGCGAAAAGCGGCGAAGATGCAGCTTGAAAGTGCCTGGGGGGCCCGTACAAAAGGCAGTGTTCACATAGATTTTGGTCAACGTACGCATACACAGTAAACAAAGGATATTTATACTAGAATAACAACAAATTAAGCGGACAGAAATACTAAAAAAAAAACAACATAGGACACACATATATAAACTTTAACACATGTGCATACATAAACAGAAAAGTAATTGAACTGAAAATAATGATGTCGGAAACATGATAAGTATCTTTAAACATGCTTGCTTTTAACACATATATTGCTACATATATTGGTAGAAAAATTATTTAGAGGGTTATAACACTATACAATGAATGAAATGTGTAGTGGTAGAAACTGACAGTTCTGTTTAGTGAAATTCAGACGTAAAAAAAATCGTGCAACCTTTTTCTACCCACGTTGCTAAAATCTGTGCCCTGTTTCTGATATTTGTTCAATAGATGCGGTACATTAAAAGCCAGTGATTGTTTGCCATAAGTTGTGCGCCATCGCGGTACCAACCATCTTTCGTGACTTCTGGTTCGAGGATCGCCAATTTGTTTTTTTAAACTGCAGTTAGTTCTTAAAAAGCTCCTAGTACTGTCATTTGAAAAGAAAAACGAGTACAATAGGCGGTATTGATAAATCAAAGTAGCGTTGATTACTCTATAGCGAAGAAAGAATTCCCGAGTTGGATGAGTGTAGGAAACGTTAGCGACGCATCGCAATGCTTTTTTCTGTAACACGAGGATTCTGCGCAGATTAGTCAGCGTAGTTGTTCCCCATACAAGTGTACAAAAGTTTACCCGAGAGCTGAATAGTGCGTTATATATTTGCATTTTTACTTTGCTCGGAAAGAAATGGCGGCACCGCGATAGCGCTCCCGTAGCTGAAGACAGTGATGTCGCAAGATAGTCAACGTGAGCTGTCCATGTCATATCAGCAGAAAGGATGACGCCTAGCGATTTATGCGTTTCTACTAGTTCAATTGGACTCCCACCAAGACACAAGTCTGCAGGCTGGCGGGCAAGTTTGTTTTTGGCCCTAAACAAGATGGCTTTAGTTTTGCCAGCGTTGATTTTAAGGAAGTTATTGCTCGACCACTCCCAAAGATCTGAAAGCGCTTTTTGAGACTTTGTAAAAACTTCATTTACATCATGGCCGGTTACGAACAGACTTGTGTCATCTGCGTACATTACAATAGAAACGTCTTTATTTATTTTGGTAACATCGTTTACGTACACATTAAAAAGAAGTGGCCCCAGGAAGCTCCCCTGTGGAACTCCAGAGGTAATACTTTTAAAAGAGGATACGCAGTTATTAATTGCAACGCACTGCTGACGATGATTCAAGTAATCATCAAGCAAGGAATGAGCTATACCACGAACGCCATAGCAATACAATTTCTTTAAAAGAGTATTGTGGTTTAGACAGTCAAAGGCTTTTGAGTAGTCTATAAAAACACCAAGAGTTACTTGGTTTTTTTTCGATGTTATGAAGAATTATTTCTTTTTGTGTTAGTAAGGCTGTTTTCGTTGATTTTCCCTTGCGAAATCCATGCTGGCAATCGGAAATTATGTTGTGTTTCGCAAAGAAGTCGTTTAAACGGTTAAGAATTACTTTTTCGAGACACTTAGAAAATACTGGGAGTATAGATATGGGCCTATAGTTGGTAACAAGGCTCCTTTCACCACCTTTATAAATAGCAGTGACTTTCGCACGTTTCATCGCACTTGGGAAGCAACCGGATTCTAATGCCTGATTAAATACGTGCGTGAGAGGAAGAGAAATTATATCTATCACATACTTCACGGGTATAATCTGTACGTCATCAACGTCTACAGCCCTACTGTTCTTTAGGTGCACAAATAGTTGACAAATTTCGAGCTCAGTCGTGGGCTCAAAGAAAATACTTTCTTTGCAAGAATTTATCATGCCAACGTCAGAGAAGCCATGTGATGGCTTCACCATATTTACAAAGTGGGAGTTGAAGTGTTCGACCAAAGCAGACCCAGATAGACGCTTATTATCAATTGTTAGTTCTGATATCATATCATATGTGTTTCCGCGTTTCAGGACTTGATTGATAACTTTCCACGCTTTGTCGGGGTGTTTCTGTGATAAATCGCAAAAAAGGTTACTGTAATACAAGGCCTTTGCTTTTTTTTAACTCCGAGTTTAACTGGTTTCGGTACTTTTTTAAAAGCTGCCAGCTGGCAGGGATCTCTTGATGACAAGAAGCGCTTAAAAAGTTTATTTTTCTTGTCGATCATTTTAATGTGTTCCGGTCTAATCCACGGTTTCCTAATGTTTTTCCGCTTTTTGAGACATTTATATGGAAAAGAACTGTTGTATATTTGCAAAAATATGGACAAGAATTCTGCGTAGGCATCGGAGGCATTAGTTTTGGTGTATAACACAGACCAAGCTGCTTTGGTGATTCGGGTCCCTAAATAAGTCCATATTTTGCGCTGTCATGCACCTGTATCTTACAAGAGTTTCGGGAACACCATCTTGCACCTTTGGGCTCGAGTACGTAAGTACAATAGGATTGTGATCACTTATGTCTGCGCATATTGTACTCACACTGTGAATTCAAACATCTACATTTACTATGAAGTTATCGAGTCCAGATTGGCTATGTTCTGTTATACGCGTTGGTGTGGTGACGACGGCCTGGAAACCACTAGCTCGGATTCTATTTAGTAATTCAAGAGAATACATATTTGCACTAAGCACGTTTATGTTAAAGTCGCCTCCAAGGAGCATAGTTGCTTGGTTAAACGTGGCGTATTCTAATATTTCGTCTAAAATATCTAAAAAAGCGGCTATCTTGCCCGAGGGAGGTCGGTATACTGCTACAAAAATTTCAGTTTTATTTCTAACGCAAAGTTTTTCAAATCTAATCTATCTATCTATCTATCTATCTATCTATCTATCTATCTATCTATCTATCTATCTATCTATCTATCTATCTATCTATCTATCTATCTATCTATCTATCTATCTATCTATCTATCTATCTATCTATCTATCTATCTATCTATCTATCTATCTATCTATCTATCTATCTATCTATCTATCTATCTATCTATCTATCTATCTATCTATCTATCTATCTATCTATCTATCTATCTATCTATCTATCTATCTATCTATCTATCTATCTATCTATCTATCTATCTATCTATCTATCTATCTGCGTCTTAGTGTTCCCTGTCTCAAATCTGAATGCTCCCTTTTCTTTAAAGAAAACATTGTAAGAAAACATTGTAAGAACATATGGACCTCTGAATAGAAAATTCTGCGAAAGTGATATGCTACGAAGAAATCTATTCGTTCATCTATATATCTACAGTAATTTTGTACCGGTTTCAACCAGATATTCTTCATCGAGTTCGGAATATTGCAGTAAGACCCATTCGATGATGCATAGAATCATAGTAATTTTCTACTTTATCCCTTCCCCCAGTGCAGGGTAGCAAACTGGACGTGCGTCCGGTTGACCTTGCCTTTCCTTGCATCTTTCTCTCTCTCTCTACAACTACCTAAATATTTCCAGGTACTTTTAAGGTATTCCACATATCACTTTTCATGTGCATATCATTTTAGCTACATTTTATTACGCTGCTTTAATAATGCTTTGAATATATCATCGTTAATATCATTTGCACACTGTGCCCATCAGCAATAAAATACTTTCGCTGTAAAGACATACATAAGTGTCACGTTTCCGCATTGCTTATCACATGCTATTAAGAACAGTGTGAAGTCGTTAAACGCTGATGCACATAAGCGTTTCATCCTGCCATCTAACGTGGATTATTTTCTTGTTTTATGCCTGCGAAAAACGTTATTGGCGATAGTGCCATAGAAAATTCCGAAAGCCTTCGGTTCTTCTACTTTCTTCATAAAGAGACATTTCTGTGGTCGTTAAACTTTGCGCTCAAGATTCTTTTTCAGCGGTAAACTACTTTCTTCGGTCTCCGCCTAGAATATGCGCTGACTGGTCTTTCCATCGCGAAGCGTACGGCATCTTTTCGGGGCAAGCGTAATAATTGCGGTTATCTTTATTGCCAAGGATTACAGCCTTACAACCTTCGTCGTCCTGATGAAGAGTATTGCGCGGGAATTGATGCGAAAGGGAAGCTCCTTCAAACCTGATTTATGAAATAATTACGATCTAACGGCTCATAATAAATGTAAATATTTTATTTTATCAAGTTAGGTTCATATAGGCATACTTCATGAATAAGAGTGCTTATTACTTATTGCAATGTACGCTTATACGCGGATTGCTATCTACCTCTCCCTCGCAGGGAACCAGCATTTTATCGGGCCCATGGCGCAAGAAAAAAAAAATGCTTCGACTCGCCGTAAAATGCTCGACAATTGCTTTTGAGTGTTTATTTTTTCTGTGCTTTAGAACGTTCTTCGGTCGTCGTACAGTTAGAGCTAATACGGAGATTTTGATTACTTCCGTCGACGAGATAAACACAGAGCACACACTGAAGGACGAAAGCCTGCTAAAAGCGTAAAATAGCCCGTGGATTCTAGGGGATTTTTCCCGTATTGAAACATCCTCATTCGCTCCCGTTTTAAAGGACCCCTGACACCAACTTTGGAAACTCGAGATGCTAGCGTTGTTTGAGAGTACTGCATGCGGGGGCACTACTGGCCAATTATTAGTGACGGGCGTTGCCTATAAGATATTTTAATTTGATTTTAAAGTAAGGGTGAGGGCTCATCTGAGTTATCAGCACCAATCGACATCTCTGGTTTGACGAAGACAGAGGCCCAGCGTGATGTTTCACGAGTAAGGAGAGTATTGTTGACGTCAGAGAATATTTGCGGGGCGCGCACAATACCCCGACTGGCACCCGGCGACGACTATTGTTCGTCAACCCTCTCACTGTGTTGTCAGGCTGCTCTCAAGGTGTTTTTTGCTGCTTACGCCAGGAATGCTTTTCTTTTTTTTCTGAGGGGGACACGCCCAAAGCGCCCACATCATTTCATTGTTCACCGCGTCCCCCTACTTGAAAACGGCGCGTTCAGCGTCACCGAAGCTTGAGCGCACGTAGTCTCAGGCACTACCCCGCTGTGCGGCGCTAGTTTCTTATGGTATTAAGGCGGGCGTTTTGAAAAGACGCAAAATTGTCCTGAATTAACGACGCCAGCATCGTCGTTAATGGTGCGCTAGGGAATTTACGATTCAATTTCGGGATTACCAGACGGAAAGCTACAAATCACAGTAAAAAAGTCGCAAACAAAACTTTCACTGTCAGGGGTCCTTTAACGTTTAAGTATATAAAAATGGTGCTAGTCTATGAGTGTCAAAAGTAGACGTACTTCTTCAGAGCTTGTGTAAGTGAGATATGAAATTTTCCTTGAACTTGCTTAACAAAAGACTGATCCAATATCCTTGATGAAGCCTTAAACGACAAATATGTGGGCTCCAAATCGATCTATACTCTAAAACGTACTGACGGGCTACCTTGCACAGAGCAGATAGATGGGGCAAATATTGGATTACTTGGTCGAGTTAGAAGGTCGAGAATCAGTACAAAAAAGATATAAACGTATCTAATACCGCATTGGTTGGCGTTGATTCTATCAACGCTACCTTTATAAAGGAGGCGTTGTGTGCGTTGGTGCAGTTATAGGTGTGAAGCACCTTAAGGGCTCGGCTTGTCGGCTTTTCTTGTCGTCACAGTGCGTCATGTAACTCAGGGTTCCATCATAAAGTTAACTTCACTTGATGACGTCATCCTATCATGGCATCGTGACGACACAAAGTCGACAAAATTTTTGACGCAATCATGACGTGATCGTGACGTGGCGAAGTACCTTAGTGTCTCGGCTTGTCGGCGTCTGATGTCACGGTGTGCCATGTAGTCACGGTCCACCATAAAAACGGGTATGCGCCACAAAAATTGGGTAAATCCCACAACTCGCCACCAGTCCACTAAAATGAAGAAGGCAACGGTCAGCCCAAGAAATAGCCGATGACGCTAGTGGAGCTGAAACACCCTTCCCCACATGCCGCAGGGAACTGAAACCGGCCTTGAACTGGCCATGAAGGGAAGAAGAAGAAGAGAAGAAAGACTGCATGCTTTGCCCCTCCCCAGATTTCACGTTAGTGGAGCTGAAACAGCCTTCCCTATATACATGCTTCGTTCCTCCCCAGTTTTTTTTAAGCTTCTCGCTTTTCAAGTATTCTGTGCCCTAGACGACGATAGAAATGACAATACTCCAATGAAACTTGACACAGGCCAACGTTTCCTCGTGTTACCGCCTCGCCTTTGGAAAAGTAAACGGGACAGAACTTGTTTCGGGGACTACAGGATCAGTGGGTGACGTGCGTCCCTGCGTAGCATTTGGTTGTAGTCGAATGCCTTCTTGCGTTGGCGTTTACTGTTTCAGTTGTTCCGGGGAAGATCGATAATCGATAAACATAGCAGTGAGTGTTTCGAAGGAATGCGTTGCCAGAGCGTGTTTACACAGTGCGGTTCAAGGAAGCACGACAGATGTGAAGGCAGGCTCCGTCGTCTTTCCTGACAAACGTTGCGAACCTTTTGCAGTAAGCCCGTCACTTCAAGCGCACCCGACAAGCAGCGCCTTTATTTTGACATGGTAGATCAAGTAAAGAAAATGCTATGTGCTTGTACGAAACGGCGTCGAACGCTCGACTGATCAGCAGACGGGGAAGAAGTTCGGGCTGTCTTATTACTACGCGTTCAAGCTGCATACTTCTTCCAAGGGAGCTTGCACTTCGTTTACAGACGCCGACAGCGCCTTGTTTAAATCGCGTTGTCGGAGTGAATTGGACATTTTTCTGAACTTTCGACGATGTTTTATTTGTGGAAAACATTCTAGGAGAGAAGCCTTAAAATAACTCTCATCGCAACCAATAGCACCATTTCCGTCCGCATCAGATCGAGTACTGAGTGGTAGACTGGTAGTAGAAAAAAAGTTTCAATTAATTAATGAATAAGTTTATTTATTTATTTATTTATTTATTTATTTATTTATTTATTTATTTATTTATTTATTTATTTATTTATTTATTTATTTATATCAAGACCAAGCAGCTGGGTGGCACAGGAAGGCACATAAACGTAGAACACATTTCGAGTGCATCGAGTGAACACAAAGCCGTTATTGCTGACGAGAAAGACGTGCCGGGAAATCTAAATCAAGTATGTTGCTAAGGTTACAAGGAGCTTAGCACCAAGATACCTCTCAATTCTATAATACTGAGTGCGGCATACAAAAGGAGCAAAACAGTGCATATAATGGAAAGGGCAACTACACTTCTTGCCAAAAAGCATGGATGCAGTTAGCACTTGTTTACATTAACATATGATACAAATGAAAATGGGGCTCACACACAATGTCTCAGTGCATGACATAACGCCTGCGTGCGTATAACGTCAAAGAGTAAAATTATTACCGTTTGGAATTCAGCGCAACAATTATTCATTAACATTTTTCTTATCTTACCTGTAAGATAAGAAAAGTGTTAATGAATAATTGTAAGATAAGAAAAGTAAGTTAATGAATAATTGTTGCGCTGAATTCCAAACGGTAATAATTTTACTCTTTGACGTTATACGCACGCAGGCGTTATGTCATGCACTGAGACATCGTGTGTGAGCCCCATTTTCATTTGTATAGAACTTTGCTTTGTACACGTGCTCAATGATTCACTTTTAAGTGTAGGCGCGTTCATGTTAACATGCGATAACTATCTACTAAACTGTTCCCATTACTTCAACTATGACCACGAATAACGGGAATTGGAAAGCTTATTTCTCTCACACACAAAAAATATGGTGTTATTGGCTTTGTTAAGGGAAGATAAAGACAGGCTATGGCGATGATGGAGCACAGTGAACTGGAAAATATATGTATATATGTTGGTCCTTCACATTCATTTGAACTTGCAGGTTGTTGTTTATATTCCGCATCCTTCAAAAAACCATATGGAGGCTCACACAAACTGTCATGATTGCAGACCACAAGCAAAACAGTTTTCGCGTACTAACTTCACGACCTCATCTAACGCTTACCGGCTACCAGCCATCTCCCAAACCAGACTGGCTCACTTTTCCTTTCATGTCGAGACTGCTGTTATCCTTTCGAAAATGGACGTTGCTGTGATGGATCACCGAAAGTTTTCTCGTGAACAGGCAAAAATGTAGTGTTATAGGACAATTCCAACTTTTTTTTTCATCATACACCTGCAATTCGATCGCCAGCTTCATCCATCACTGCGATCGACTCCGTTAAACTCCGGCTGTGACGCTGGTCGAGTCTGGCACAGCAACTTCGGCTGCGTACACCAAGAAGCATTGTATTCATACTGCTAAAGTGCATGGTTGGGTTGGAGATATTACTTTGCTGGAAAACGTAAAGAGCTTCAGTATCAGAGCTTCTGCGTCTCTTTATTGTGACCATCACAACCACATCTGACAACGACAGACATTGAGGTCTTGAATTACGAGACGAAACATTTTCAGGTACGCTACACCTTAAATGCTCGAGGACCAGTTCTATATGTATACCAAAACTCTAATTTTACATTTCTTACAGCTTGAAAATAAGCCCGCTTTTACTTATTCAAATAACATTTAATGCACAACTTGTTTTCTTGATTTCTTGGCAATGGCCAGCACTTTCCACAAAACCCTTTGTCATCCAGCAGTAAGGTGGGGCAAAATGCGACAAAAATTTCAAAATAGTGAAGTTTTTTTTTTTCACTCGTTACCATTAAACGTCAATGCAAAAACTTTCCTTTGGGTACAAGTTTTGTTCTGCATAAATATGACCATATTGCCACAGTTCAAAAGTTTATTTTAGAAAGAAATAAAAAAATGCACCAGATGTCTGATTTTGCCCCAACCTGCGGGGCAAAACGAGACGCTGCGTGGGGCAAAACGAGACAGTGTGAAAAAATGTCATCCCTTCAGTTTTTGCAATAGAAGCACTCGAAATTCAGTCCGCGGGCCCTCACGCAGTCTTCATGAGCCCGGTCCTTGCACTCCACGCATTGAATCCAAACAGAACGCGGCGCTGTGTTGCTCCAAAACTCCTTGCAGATGAAACACCGGCCAGTCTTTCTTTTGTGCTAATGTTGAAGGAAAGCGTGAATTTAAGGGTCGTTTGCTTTGTTTGTTAATGAGAACTAACAGACAATGATGCCAAGGTAAGTATAGGGGACGTTATTCGAAGTAATTGTAATGTAAATGTGAAAAAATAAAAGGGGACGAAAATTAACTTGCCACCGGCAGGGACCGAACCTGCGACCTTCGAATAACGCGTCCGATGTTCTACCAACTGATCTACAGTCCACTTTATAGGGTATATGTGCATTTAAACATGGGAGCGTCAGTCAGCACCGCCTGTTGCCATTACGGTGATTGTGGAACACTCTTTTTGCCTGTTGGCGTCACGTAGGCACGTGATCTTATTACGAGCCCCCCCACCGTACGCTCCTTGAGCTATATATAGTCAACTCTTAGCTCCTTCAAGTGTTCTTTGTGTGTGAGTGTGCGTGTGTGCGTGCGCGCGTGCCTGTGTGTGTGCGTGATTTTTTCTTCGCGAGCAGTAAAATTATAGTAATGCTTCATAGCACATTCTCCAAACTGAATGGTTTGGACAGGGTACATTAATAAGGGAACGTGAAGAATCCTGAAAACATTAAAGGTAGCGGTACAGTGCCGTTTTCTATGGTGTATGCATTGATCTATGTTGTTTTCGTCTCCTACGGTTATATTTTTACCCTTTTCAACCTTGCGCAGTACCCTTCGCACGAACAACTGCTCCAGGCTGTGTGCAGTGAAGGAAGTTGTTTTAGGCTTCCTGTGATCTACTGGCCTATCAGAACGACTCTAAGCGGAACGTTCTCGTGTTTGTGTGTGCGGCTGTGTTTTTTTTTTCTCTCTCTCTCTCTCTCTCTCTTTCAACCCCCTATTTCCCAACCCCAGTGCAGGGTAGCATACCAGATACTACCTTCTGGTTAACCTCCCTGCCTTCCTCTTCTTTTTATCTCTCTCTGTTTTCATCACGCCCATGTTCTTATATTTTAACTGCGAAACTGTTTAAGCAGCCTGTAACAACTTTGGTGTGTACAAATGTGTATAATAAACTCTCATCATCATGAAAGATTATGTGCCACAGAAATCGGGCGAATCCCACTAACCACCGCTGGTTCACTAAAAATAAAGAAATGAACAGACGGGCACCAAACACCAATTAAGATTTCTAGACAGACGCCAACCAGTAATTCATAAATCCTTTAATAAACAGTCGGGATTAACCAAGTGTTGAGTACCCTGGGCGCACATTTTAGCTGTACTGAAGCATCTGTGCGGAGTGCTTCAGTGGTACGTACAACGAGAGAATACCTAGGGAACGGGAAAGACAAATGCGGCTATGAGAACACCCCGAAGGCCTTACGCGAACGACGACATGCCCGTAGATCTATAAGGGAGGTGTGAACACTCGGTTTCAGCGCGAGTTTCTTTCTCCGGAAGGAAGGAAAACGAGAGAGAGGAAAGGCAGGGATGTTAACCAGTCTGGCATAACCGGTATGCGACCCCGCACAGGGGGAAGGAATGGAGGGAGATTGAAAGAAGAGTAAAGATAGAGAGAAGGAGAGGGGGAGCACACACGTGCACACATAGCGTCACAGCGCAGAGCGGCAAGTCTTGTGCGGTATACGGCATCATTAAGAGTCTACAGCCGCTCGTGCAAGTCTGTTGTCCTTAGCAATTTTAGCAATGCCTTGGTTGCTTGAATTCTCGATGACTTTTCAGGATGACATTGGAGAATAGTTTCTAGACATTCGTGTTGTGGCTGGGACTGTCTGTGCTTTAACTCGAACCTCTCTGCGCTGAGATGGATGGATGGATAGATGGAAGAACTTTATTAAGGTCCAACAGGTCGCGCTAGTGTCGTAGCCCGAAGAGGGCCGCTCCCACGTTGGGACCGAAATGACCTAGCCTTTCAGCCACTTCGCGGGCCCGTTGGACTGCAACTTAGAAATAATCTAGCATCAGCTAGCTAATGCCTAGCAACAACCAAGCAGCATAGAAACAACCTAGCATGACCATAGCTAAAGCCTATAGCAACGACCTAGAGCCAGCCAGATTAGACTTCAGAATCGTCCAGCTTCGCCATTTCAAGCGTTCCGCGACTTAGAGCACGCTTCGCTGTTTTTTTGAATTCACACATTTAGCTTAAATTTGACAATTCTTTTATTTTTGTTAGTTTTATACAGCATGCTAGAAAGAGTTCCTTCACTGATTTGCGTACTTTCATCTGCTTTATTGCGTCAGATTCTCTACACATTACATAAACATAAAAAAATGCATATCCTTTCTGCTTCAAAATTTTTTATTGCGATAGCAATTATATGGACAGTCTCGACAGGTTTTTGCCGTCGCCGTTGCCATCGCCGTTCCCGTCGAAGTCGCCGTCATTTCGCGTATAAAGTCCAAATTGATAGATCCCCCCAGCCCATCGTACGTTCTACCCGCGGGTTAACAGCGCGGGAGCGGGGGCGACAAACGTGGCTGAAGCGGATATCAAACGAGCCAGCCCATCTCCGTCGCTCCGAGGCGTATGCGATAAGATCCCCCCGCCTGTTCAACCAGCCGGAGAATGCTCAAGAAGAGAGGAAACGCCCCGAAAGACGCAAGTGGGGAAGGGGGGGGGGGTCCCTCATGCAGCCACGGCGACCTTTGGTTTTACGAGCGTGGTCGTCGCTGGCGCACGCACGCGTTATCTCGCAATCTCAGCAGCCGACAGCGGGCGGCTGCCTCCTACGTGCTCCGCTCTCAACGCGAGGTGATTGTGCGAACAGTGTCCCTGGAGCGGCCGTATGCTCTTAAACCTGCATTTTGTAGAGTTGCGTGAGATCGGATCCAAAAGAGTTAGCTGCCAGCCTCACTTTGAATAATATTACAATTTGTTGCTATCGCATTCATTGCTTCACCCTTGCGGTGAAACTGTGACTTTTGTGATCGTCAAGTATTTAACCGGCACACATATTATAGTCTCCTATAAAAAAGCATCTTTACTCTTCCACCAATCACCACACCACTTCCGCCAACGCGCTCAGCGTTAATTAAGGTCGTCACTAGCTCCTTAAAAGTTTCTATTTGCTGCCTTGAAATACCTAGGAATACTTGGCTTTCCAAACAAACAAACAAACAAACAAACAAAAAAACACCTCTGGTTTCCGCGGCTTTTCGTTTAACACCCTTGAATGATGGCTTGATAACACCCACAGGCTTTGTTACTAAAACTAGTTCCGGTTCACTGCATGTATAAGTCACAGAAGCTTGGCTTGAGCTCTAGAATTAACTGTTGACGTATAAAAGAGGCTTGCACCCATACAGAGTTTAGCACCTCCCCTTAAACCAAACGCGCACGTCTAGATAGACTGCATTTTTTCGGCCTGTAATGCTATATCAAATAAACAAAAAAATAAGCTTTTTCCAAAAACGCAATTTATGTTTTTTTTTTCATAACACATGGACATAATTAGTGAAAACCTGACAGGTTCGTTTTAATGAGTTTACTACTGCACACGCAGCTTTTTGTGATTTCTTTTTTCTTTTTTTTCAGAAAGGGTATATACAAAGAGGACGACATTTAGTACTCCAACACTTCACGAGTTGATAAAAACGAGAAATAATACATGCTAGTTCTTCGATAACGACCTTTCAAAACTCAGCCGCCAACCACTTTATACGAGGAGCCGCGCTGGCCTAATAAAACACGTAGGCGTGAACGTATGGCTTAGAGAACGCATATTTCAAGCATCAAATTTTTCGATCCTGTGCGAGGCGCTATAACACCCGCGCATTGTTCGACTTGGCGAAACAACCAATGATAAGTGCAAAAAAGAGCTTTCGAGCTTTGAGTTTAAGATCATCGTATTTATCAAGGAGATAGGAAAAAAAAACAGAACTCGTTTTTGAATAATTGAGCCATTACCTTCACTACCTTGTTCCCCACTTCGCGCATTATAGCTATAGTTTCGTTTTCGATCGCTGCGGGCTGACGTAATCATTTTGAGCAACGCACGTATGTCACGCCTGAGGCATGTTGTAATTTCACCCGCTCGCTGTGCGTACAAGAACACTGTGCTGTACCTCATACGCCCCATCTCGGCCGCATGCAACCAACGGCTCTACAAGAAGATTGCTAGCGATAAGCTAATTATTTTTGCTATATTTGCTTGTGCTGTCTTTTCTGTATAGTTAACCAACTATTTGAGCCATTCGGTGGTTGACTGCGTATGTGGAATGGTTTATAATATCATTTATTTGGAGCAGCGGAAGTACTTCTGAAGCTCCATTATCTATTACAGTTTTGCCACGGAGCTTTATTGAAGTCAAAGAATGTTGAAAAGACATGGGTAGGCAGAGGGGTAAGAATGCTGTACGAAATAAAGGCCGTTTGGTTTCACAAAACGTGCACTGAATATTGCGCGGATACAGCCTTCCAAGAGCTTCAGAATATGCGCACTTGATAAATTTTATTCTGCGCAACGCGATGCCGGTGTTATATTCGAGACTACTGAGGATTTTTTTTCTGCATATTGATTTTGTTAGCGGTGCACATACTGAAAATATGTGCATTCGGCGTGGTATTTTTGATGCACACACTAAAGTATGCGCATTGTAAATATGATATTGCGGGCACTTTATACTCATCCAGTTGTGCTGGCCTCATACAGTCTTTTATCCTACCAAACATTCGGCCTACAATTCCTATTGTTTCAAGAGACGTAAGAATGGCATCATTGGCTACTGCACTGTGCGAAGCTTTTATCTCAAGGGACAGCGCTCATGCTCTCTCTCTCGCTCTCTCTGTCTTTCTCATGTACGTACCACAAGAACAAGGGCTGGGTGTCATGGTCCTACGACTACAATGTGGTGGTGGAGGATACCACGGGAAGCACAGCCAATTTAGCAACCACTGGTTGTCTCATATCAATGCTATTTACTACGTATATTGTTCTTCACAAGGAACTTATGACAGTGAGAAATGTCCGCTTAAGCAGATCAGTAGCAGAAAAAGCACTCTTTTTTTTTTATCCCATGCAAGATTCTGGTGCCCTTTGTGGATATGAACGATCGTAGCCTTTCATGCACCATGTCATGCCAAACACATTGAAGATAAACTCTTTTTTTTTTTTTTTAGTGGTCAGAAATATTAGCGTGAAGGGTGGCTGAAGACTGCCTGCAGTTAGTCTTCAGTCTTCAGTTAGCAAGCTTGATTGACTGATGTTCGGTGTAAGTCCATTGCTGAAAAAGAAGCTATACTTGTAAAAGGTCAAGAGCAATATTGCCAAGCTACCTCTTTAAAACTTCAGACTAAAAATAAACGCCACGAGCTATCGGGCACGCGAAAGGGCAGTCTGAGTTCAGAGGAAACAGTTGGGCGAAAACACGCGTTCTTGTTGAAGCTTTCAAATAAAGCAACCCCCAGTTCTAGCCTAGATGTTTTCTGCGAACTAGGATCCTCTATTGTTCTTTTGTGCGTTGGTGGCTCTTGGGAGCTCTTCCTATTGCAGCTTTTATTTGGTCGATCGTTAATCCCACAAATTGGAGCGGACGCACGAATTAAGCGCACTCTACCCGCCCCAGTTCCGAAAATTTCTTGAACACGTGTCCCGGGGATCTTCGCCTATGACCGCGATAGCGACCTCTCGCGAAACGGACATTCTTCTTGTAATCCAGTCTTGCCCCGGAGGGATTTTAAACTTCTGGCGTTTTGGGAAGCTCTTCTGGCGAGTTGCAAATAGACAGTTGTACTTACATGCAAGCAGTGGCACAAACCACAGAGTGCACTCTAAATATATACATACTTTTTTTAAATATCGCTGTCGCTCTTAGTTTTGTAAACCTGTGGAATATATGACTTCCGAAATGTGTTAGTGGGGTCATCTCGAGGGATTTAGGTGCGGTATTTATTATTCACCTGCTGCGGAGCATGAGTAGCAAATACGGTGAATCGCGAGCGTATACTGCCCTACAGAAAACGAACTTGTTATTCCGATGGGGTACCACAACGCGTCTTCCTTTTACACCGGTTAAAAACAAGCGAAACCAGGCACTATTGACTTTTTTCGAAGCTGCGAGTAACACAGAACTTACTTCATGCACTTACCGCAGACCATTGCTTCTTTTTCTTGCCATGAAACGTACAAATATATAGGCCTAAATGTTAACAGACTTGCCCATCCAACTCTACATCATTCCCCCCTTGCCCGTTTCGCTAAGATAAATTCTGCCTTTGTTCAGTCTCTCAGGTCCACCATGGTTATCTCCTCGTAGTCGTCGTCATCATTGTTGTTGTCGTCGTCGTCGTTGTTGTTGTTGTTGTTGTTGCTGTTGCTGTTGTTGTCGGCGTTGTTGTGACAACCACGTAACATTGGTCAGCATAGGCGCACAGGAATATGTGTGTTTGCTGAATGAGGCGCCGTCTTGTGAGGGATTCTGAAAGCCAGCGCCTCGTGAACGCAAACCGTGCGCACGCACTCGCGACATCGTTCAGAATCGAGTTTCACTCAGCAAGAGCGCAGTTCTAACCCAACGCGTGAGGACCAGCGAATGATCCGATTAGCCGAATCATCTTCAGAAGGCGAGCTCTAATTATCTCTTTCTAAATTTAAGATAATGCTCACGTCATCGCTAGTGCTATTTCGTATCGTCGCTATTGTTTCTATTGCTTATGCCTGTGACATGCGAAAGGCGCGAACATAACTTTTCCTAAGAAGTACTTCGGTTTTCACAAAGTTTGCGTGTCTTACGGCAGTCCTAAACAGCGATAAACGACGGTGCACCAAAACACTTGCCCATGACTCTCGTACTACCTCAGCTGCTATAGTCCTTCGTATAAGGGCTCTAGGTCAGTAATTGATTAAACTTCGTTATAAGCTTAGTGCGGACGTATCAGAATGTTACACTTGTTTCGTGCCTATATAAGCATCAGAATCGCAGCGGCTTTCAGGAACAATATTGCGTCATTGTAACAGGGCATTTTCAGTTACTCAAGAAAAACTACAGTCGTGAGCTATAGATAGCTATGCTTTCAACGAATTAGTACGCAGAGCTGATGCCCCGGCCATAATGTATTAGCCCTCCTTGGTAAGGTGAGCGCAGACAAAAAACGCGCTTGCCTTCAGTATAGCATGTTAGGCACCAGGGTCACGTAAACGTCTCCGCTCATCATGCAAATTGTCTTCGTTTCAACCGAAAGCACATTTACTTCTCTGACTTCACACGGACTGTACATATGTTCGGTATAAGGAACTATTGTTTTTAGGCGAGATTTTCGCGCTCCTTTTAGATGCGAAGCAGCTTAGAGCGGAGTTCCACCCGGTGGTGGTGTGCGCCCTGACCACCCTTACTGCGCATGCGCCTACTCTCTCTTCCACTCTCCTCCTTTACGCAGGTGTTCGGTCGCCTTCCCTCCTCCTAACCCGCGCTGCAGCCGCTGGAGCCGCGCACTCTCCTCCTTTACGCGGGCGTTTACGCAGGCGTTCGGTCGCCTTCTCTCCTCTCCTCCCCCCCGCGCTTCAGCCTGTAAACCCACTCCCTCCTCTCCCTCTCCCATTTCATATAAGTGCGTGCGCTCGGTCGAGGAAGTCTCGCTTGAATCGTACGGTTGCTCCGTCGGTTCCCGGTCGCTGCAGTTGTCTCGAAAGCCTCGCTATACCCTCGCCGCAGACTCGCGTTGTCTCTCTGTAGCGGAAGCGGTAGCTCGACGCCGACGCTTGGCTTCGACGGCTGAGTGAACGTAAACGGAAACTTGGTGTGCACCCCCCAATGCTGCTTCGCATCCCCTCATGGTTCCCTTTAATGGGAGATGGTGTAATTTTTTTTGTATTTGAAACGATGCTTCGGACATTCGATACTGTCGAAATCTCCCATTTTAAGGCGAAGGCCATAGATGCATCATCAGACGCGGAGGTTGACCATCGGCGTAGGCGGCGTCCCGAGGCGTCCGGCGTTAACGCGGATGATGCAAAAAAAAACCATCGCATGATGACGTCACCATATGGCGTCATCCATGACGTCACATATCCCGCATACTTGGGGCGTCAAGGCGTCATAACGACGTCAACCGTCAGTATGACGTAACATAGCGGGACATCACATGATGACGCCATCATATGACATCATCGCTGGTTCTATGGTGTGCCGATCTCGGAGGCAGGGCTAAACCAGGCGAACTGCATAAAGCTGACAATGCCTACGATCCTGATTGGCAGGGCGAAACCACATTACGTGCGGAAAGCTTTCAAAAAGGGTCGGGTGAGGATCAGTATATTGACTGAGAAGAAAAAGATGGATTTTCTTGCGCTGTAAGGTGATCGAAAATGAACTATATAACCAACTAGCCAGATTTCCCTTCTTGAAAAAGATGGATTCCGCCTTCGAGTCGTCTAAGGTGGACCCATGAGGGGCCCTGTGAGTTTTATTTATTCAAGAGCCCGCTGCTTATATATCAAGACGGCGGCTGCTGGTTCCATGGAGTAATTATATATGCTCTACGTGTTTGTCCAGTCTTCTTTTCTACATAGTCGAAGGTCTTGTATGAGTTATCCTATACCTCAAAGGAGCCGCAGTAGTCGACAACCACACACAATCTGAAAAAATGAATATGCAGGACTGTGGCGCTCATGCGAATTGAATTCGGGCCGTAGGAGTGAGGTGTTTGGTTTCTTAATCTTGTCCCCCCAGTTGTTGTTTTTATTGTTTCTTTTTTTTTTGTTTTGGTAGATTCGTGGCACAGTTGACCATTTGCCCACTGGAACATCTCGTTCTCTTTTCCTATTAGAAGCACGGGGCGCCTTTAGATTTTAATGAAAACACTGATTTCATTCCTTCAATGCAATTAGGAACTGCGACGACCATCGACGACGTGTAAGATATCATGACTGGTAAAGGTCACCGATAGTTGGATTATCTGAGCAAAGTTACTTTAATATATACCTCGGGGTATACATCTAAAGCTGCTCGTACTCGCTAATGACGAATAAAAGAGCCGCCGTGCGTCGTTTTATTATATTATGCAGAAGGTCTTACAAATTTCCGGACTTTTAATGACCTAGTTGTTTTTAATGGCACCCCTGAATCGTTCTTATCTTCTGGCTTTGGCAATTCACGCCGGGCTGACTCCCACCGAATAGTTCGCCATTAATACCACACTGTGGTCGCTATAGCTCCGCAGTCATTACTGTGGTGCAAAATATGCAACGAAGAGTAAGATAATTAATTACGGCTACGAGAGGTGGGTGCACGTCTGAAGCTGCACAAATGATGCAGTGAAAACGTAATGCAATATTATTTTTTTTTCATCTTAGATGACGTTATCATCCTCAATAAGACACCGATCAACTCCAGGGCCTGGGAAGTAATTAACTTGTGTTTTGGTACACACGAATTGCGTGCTTATCACACCAAAACGAATATTACTAACGCTGGTTAACTGTGGCTTATGAAAGTATTGGTTCTACCAAGTAATAACATCAATTATAATTCAGAAATGCTGATCATAGCAATGCAATATAAGACTGTTTTCCACTTTCTGCGGTCCTTTACTTAGTTTTCTGTCTTTTTTTTGAGATAGAAAGCGAGGTGGAAAGCATCGTTCGTTTAGTCAGCCTGTATCCGCCGTCTCAAACTCGCCTCAGCTAGAGTGCCACCATCACGAAATTTACTCTCCCGCAAGGGACGGGACAGTGAAGAAGGCTGGGGGGTGAAGGTGAACAAAACGCCAGGTAACGTCGTCATCTCAAAGAATGATTTCACCAAATCTCATATATGTGTCATTCCTGAAGGGGATTTGATGCAGGGTTTTGAGGAACATATCGATACTCATCTCCAGAATGACGGAAATCTGTACGCAGATTCGGAAACATACAGCGTTTGTTCTATGGGTTTGTTTCAACTCACGGCGACTACATGTGGTGCCTAACGAAACAAAAATGCTTGGGAACAGTCACGCCTGTGTGGCTCATAAACATACTTACTAAGAAAACAACAAAAAGAAAATGTGGAACGGAGACACTCATGTGCGAACCAGGCTGCTAGCGAGAGGTCCGCGGGCTACATGTGGCCCGAGTGCCGCGAGTTCGAGACCCCTGGCCTATGTTGTTTCATATTGCCGTTATTGTAGGAAATACGAGAACAACTATAAGCACAAGACGACGAACACGTTGGTGAAATGGCGCGTGCGAACAATACTCAAGCTTATCGCGGCCTATCGCGTCATGAAGTTATCTCTGCTTGCGCATTTCTTAATCATGCTTCCACCCAGTGGCGTACCAACTCTTTCGCGAGTGGGGGGGCAAACCTACCTCACTTGCCGGCCGTGATAAAAAAATATATATATATATATATATATTTCTTTTCCTCGATATATATTACGAGAGAGAGAGAGAAAGAGAACTTCATCGACATTCACACTTTTATGTGATTTTTCATACACAGAGCATTCGTTAAATAGTGTTTAATAATATAATAAAAAAGGGACAATCTGTTTTAAGCAGCATGCACTGGGACAACAACACATATATGCGTTTTATGCATGTAATAGTAGAACACACGACACTTTTTATGCTTTACCTCACAACTTTCCCCATGAATACAATTGTGTCGATGGCGGCCTCCTCAGTAGTATATATTTATATCATTTTTGTTAATGACTAAAAGCAGCTCACCAAGAATTGAGTTCTTAAATGCGAAGCAATCCTTAGGGAACGAAAGGTACTTTGAGCGTTTCTATCAACTTATCTACCTATATGGCCCCCCTAACTCTGGGTGCTCTCGTAGTTGCCTCATTAACTTAGTATAGACCAAAATCGGCATAGGAGGGCACGAGGGTATGACGAACATAGTCTGGTCACGACATAAATAACGTGAACACCATGTCGTGTAAGTCATGAAGCTCTTTCCTTCAGTCATGTGTGTCACATGCCCGTATACCACGGGCTGCGGTATGGGGGGTATAAGCCTTAAAGTTTGTATCTGCCCAGGAACGGCGACAACAGACATCGATCATTTAAACGCGAGAACCTTAAAAAAATTCGGCATCGTCCGCGTTGATCCGAAGAATGCAAAGAATAAAAGTCAGGATCCCAGCTGGAATCGAACCCAAGCATTTCGTGTGGCTCTCATGTATTCTACCACCGAACCACGCAAGGTCTTGAATCTGCTTTGGAAAAGGTACTATGCAGACATCAAGTCGGTGTAACGTCCATTGTGGTTACAGTGTTAGCTATCTAAATTTATAAAAGGTGATAAACATTGCATATGTGCTCCTACTATACAGGCGCCATGTCTGCTTAACATCAACTGTGGCTTCAGTGTCAGCACCGCTTTTATAACCGTCTCATAAACATTATAGATGCAGTCATATGACTCAGCAAGCTATAATCAAGCGTTGCTCGGCAACGGAGGAATGCGCTAACGAAGGGTATTCACATCATCGCACCATAGCGTGCACTTCATTTTCATAAAAGTTACGTCCTTACCCTAACGTGAGTGCTGACGTTGCGTCAGGGCATAAATTTCCCTCTAAACTCCAGTGTAGTCGACGTGCCTAGTGAGCGCACGATTTGCACACTATTACTTCATTTACAAAAACACGTTGATGTACCCCGCAACTTCTGTCTGAAAAAAAATAAGAAATGCGGCATGGACAAGTACTCGCTGACTGCTTCGCATGCAACCGATTCCTACAGTTCATGGGACCTGCCGAATTTTAACACGAAATTGTTGTATACTGGGGTCCACGACGTATTTCCGTCACGGAAACGACGTCGAAAAAATGTACGCAATCACATGTCGAAAAAGCGTTCTGTCAATGGGCATCGAACCGATGACCTCTCGGTTCACCGCCACAAGTGCCGAGCCCGCTATCCACTGCGCAACGGCCACAGATTTTAACTGCCGTACAAACGCGCCTTTTATATCTCCCACTTTCCTCTTACAATGTTCTTGGTCAGCGGGGTAGTGTCGCCCTCTTGGAGAAAGTAAAGTAATTCATCATTACTGTGGCCTCCGCGATTAGCACCTGCAACACGTACTGCTACGCGCCTGTCCCATTTGGCGCGTTTACAATACAAGTGCAATTTTGTCAACGCCTTAACACACCGCGAGGTGGCGACCTTAGCCCAAGTGTCGGTCTCGCTCACAGCGTCTATCCAAACCAAGAATAGCTCTGCGACGCGCGCCTGCCTAAACTGGATGTAATAACGCGTTCGTCGCTACGCTCGCCCCGAGAAACATCGCGGTCGGGCTACAGGAGCGACACGACGCGCTTAGCGTTTCCCTCTAAATACCACGAAGTTCAATCGCACTTTAACATGCCGTGGGATAGCGACCTTAGCCCAATTTCAGTCCAATATGCGGCGCTAATCTTCCTGTCACGCCTCTTTCTCTGATTATGCTCTGGCCGTTAACATCTACAGATACCACAATGGTTTGTCTAATAAATTGATCATGGACGTTAGTCGTCGGGATGGAGATGTACCACCAAGCGTCAACAAGGGTGCATCCACATTGAACGGTGCTATAGCTGCCAAACACCAGAACACACATTGGGCAAACCCTCCTCTATCAATTTACAGTAAACATTCAATTACCTCCGTTAAGGCGCGTTTTACTTTCGTGCTATGCCGATTCCTATGACGGAGGGATCACCATGTTTTTTCAAGGAATGATTGCTCTTATACTTTTTCACAATAGGTGCTTTGTGTTCTTGCATATATATTCAGGCTAGTGTTATAATTTGCTTTCTTTACTAAGAGTCCAGACAGTGTTTCTGGTGCGTGCTTATTAACATTATTACTATTATTATATTACTCTTATTGTCAACTTGTCAACGCTTTTCTTAGAAAAATGTATAATTTGTGGTGTTAGGGGCGTAGTACATTGTAATCTACTTTGTAGTACAACTGACATCGTAGTACAACTGAAATTTTTCTTTGCTAGAAAAAAAGGTGGGTATTTTATGGCGTTAAACTAGCCCTCTTTGCTTCCTTCCGAAATGGCCGTTGGCTGTGTATGATTGGGCGAAATATTCTGGGTCATGCACACAGCACCAGCTTTTTTACGCGAGGCAACAAATGACGCGAAAATGATCCATCGCGTAATGACCACTTATGCACGACCACGTAAAAAACAGGAGAATGAACTATTTTCAATGCGGCATATTGTTTGCCATTGGTTCTTCAGAATTTAAAATTTTCTGTGTGCCGTAAAATCGCCTGCTTGTTTCATGATGTCAGGAATCTGTGATATGTCATGGTGTTTATTACAACTTATGCACATGAAACAGCGCATTCATGTGATGAACAATACCCCAAACATTTTGGAATAGCCGGAGAGCGTCTCCTTCCAAACATAATTCAAGTAGGCTAGCCGCCGATCACATTAGCAGCGGATACTTATAGCAGCTGGCGAGATGGATTTATATGAATATAATGAACACTTTCACTTCCATCATAACGACGTTTAGGTGTTTGTGCGCGTATACAAATCTGTGAGCTCATCCTTCCTGAGAGAGAGCAGTAGGCAGCGCTGCGCATGCGTTCTTCTTTGCCGTGCGAGTTGTATTTTGAGCTGTAAAAATCAATTCAAGTTGAACGAAAACCAACTAGCCCGACTCCTAATTAAGCCTCCTTAGAGCAAAAAACCACGGACCTTCAATATCTTCCTGGTCCGGTGGATCAAGTTGCGGGACAAGCTTAAAAGCTAAGCTTCCCACTGTGCTCGAGTCCACTGCTTTATTCGTCTCCACTTTGCAAGCTGCCGCCATCGCTCTAAGCTACAATCAAGGCTGCTCAGGTTGATCGGAAACTAAAGCGGAAACCTTTTTTGGCGCTTGCAGTACGGCAAAACAAAAACATTAAAAAAAGATGCGTCACACATCGGCTTACAGCAGCTTCGACAGAGCAGCGGTGATGCTATTCCTTTTCGATGAAAGAACATCATTTTCCTGAAGCACCAAGTGCTTTGACCGGTCCATAAAAAGTTTGCTCGTTCCAATCCGTAATTGCATCGTCAATGATTTAAATTTCATGCAAAGCCTAGCAGAATAAAAGCATAAACGAGTGATCTAATGTTATAGGGCCCCTGCTCTGCACTAGCCTGCTCTGCAATGCTACAGCACAAGGCGCGAAAGCGTCGCATAGGCGGCCCGCACCGCAAAGAGCCTACAAGGAAAATCGTCACAACAGAAATGTTGGAAAAATTTCATTATATTGTAACATTCCCTCTTAACATTCCCGTTCCCTCGTAACAATATAATTGAGTGATTACTGTGCTGAAGGAAAACTTCGCCTTAGTTGCTGGTGTCCCACCGTGCAGCCAACAGTGACCACGGTCGGAAGTGGGGGGGGCTCAGCCCCCCTAACTTTTTCTCAGTGGGGGGGCTCGAGCCCCCCTTGCCCCCCCGGCTGATACGCCTATGCTTCCACCTATCCTTCACAAACATCAAACAATGGAGGTTCCATAAAAGGCTTCGGTATATGACCTCCCTGCATCAAACATTTTTATTTGTTGTCGGGATCATCACTGCGTCAACGTCTAACAATGTTCATACGCTTCAATTGCCGTATCTGCGTAGGCAGGCCTCGTAAACGAATCCATGCGTTAACAGGTATATTGCGAGTGGTCGCAAGTTTCATCTGCGAACATATTCTAGGCATTACGTGTAGTCTCACATTCATAAAATTATTACTTCAGGGTCGCTTCGCTTCACCTGAAATCCAACACGGGCATTTATTTTTACTTTTTTTCTGTCGCTACAACAGCTATGTCTGCCGGAAGGTTCTCCATTCAGAACCAATGCCTCGTCGTGGTTTTCTCGTCGTGCATATCCTACAAACTTATATGTTTACGCGTTCGGCTCCAAAACTGGTGAAAGCTATCGCGTGGAGCCACTTCACTTTTGTCAGTGTAGCTTGCCATCTGGTTATTTCTTTACCTATTCAGTTTCCTTCCTGTACTGAACTGTTCCTCCTTCCTAAAGTCAAGGCAGGTGTTGTGCCTCCCTCGGTGAAACTTGTCAGCCTGCTTTCTGGCTATTTTTTCTGCTCTGTTCTGTTCTATAGCTCACTTGCTGTGGAGATGTTCAGCTTTATATCTCCTCGGCTTCTTCATTTCTATAAGTTCTGCAGCGCACTGTATCCCTAGATGTCTTTCGCATGTATGTGTTCTAATACACTGCAGTCTTGGCCCCTCCTGCATTATCTATCTATCTATCTATCTATCTATCTATCTATCTATCTATCTATCTATCTATCTATCTATCTATCTATCTATCTATCTATCTATCTATCTATCTATCTATCTATCTATCTATCTATCTATCTATCTATCTATCTATCTATCTATCTATCTATCTATCTATCTATCTATCTATCTATCTATCTATCTATCTATCTATCTATCTATCTATCTATCTATCTATCTATCTATCTATCTATCTATCTATCTATCTATCTATCTATCTATCTATCTATCTATCTATCTATCTATCTATATTCAGCAGGAAAGTTCAGTGGGTTCGGTATGTATAAGGGAAAAAAACGGGTACACGTACGAGAGAGCAATACTTTTATGCCTTACGTTTCCGCCGTGGCACGGCCTTCGTCATTCTCTGACACATATATATATATATATATATATATATATATATATATATATATATATATATATATATATATATATATATATATATATATATATATATATATATATATATATATATATATATATATATATATATATATATATGTGTGTGTGTGTGTGTGTGTGTGTGTGTGTGTGTGTGTGTATCTTGACGGAATGTACTCTAGCTACTACTGTAAAATAACAAGATACCAATCTCAATGAAAAATGTCCCATTACAGTATGCGTGTAAGATTCCGGCTCAGACCAGGCCTATATCAACCAGGAAGTGAACGAGCCATGCGCGAATGTGCAATCTAGCAGCCGTAATGCTTCTGCCAGTGTGGGGTGATTAAGGCGCGCCTTATCGATAGCCGGTTCTCGTTCCTCGAGGCACCACTTTTGTCTTGCTTAGCTGAGCGAGCGGCCTCCATTTGTCAGCGCCGGTGGCTCAAGTGGCCTTTTGGGTGACGTCACTTCCCAGGAGTATAGCTCCGTTCCTGAACATGGCGAATGGCTGCTGTCCATGGCTTTTTTTCTCTTAATTTGTTGTGGGCTTCTCTATGACTGTTTTTCTCCGAGCGAGTTTTCTTCCTCTGCAAACACTCCCGCGAAGTCTGAATCCTTGCAGGGTATGTGCGCCTCGTTTTCGTTAATCCCAGGTCCCTGTGGTCGAAGAATAACGCGCCGAGCCCTGCGCGTTATATACCAAGACGCATAGTTACCCGGAAGTCTAGCTGCAAACGTGACTGACTTTACCTCCGCTTGGTCACGTCAAAAACACGTAGCCGGCAAACACGCTGTATTTCATTCTTGCTATATAGGATCCCAAGGTTTTTTCTCTCGCATGTTTATTTCTTACGTTTTTCCTTTCTTTTCTTCAGAGTTACCTTAGGACGAATGCGCATTAGGAGAATCGTTAACTCTCATGAGCGCTTGCAGTTCTTTTCAACGTGGCATCATATGTGTAAATTCCTGCCGCAAAACAACAACAACAAAAATGTCGGTAACCTGGTTTTTGGGAGAATTTCCTGATCACTTTTTGTTGCTGTTATTGTTGTTGTTGTAACAGCATAGTCGGCGAAACTAATGCGCTCGCGTTGGCCACACCACTGCTCTATATGCAAAAGGCGCCGGTCCTCCTTGTAAGGCTTGACTGAATGTCACACAATGCGGCAAAGCCGACTCCTCACAGACTGCTTTTCATTACATCGATTCCCATTGTGCGTGGACTTACTCGCAACTAATACCTGCCAAAGAGTGCTCGATTGCCTCATTTAAACATCTAAATATCTTCGCGCTTCGGTAATTGCTAGAAATATACACGGAATATTGAAGAGCAATAAATTGAGTGTCCGCTAAATGAAGAAACGGCTATTCTTCGATAGTGGCATTGGTTAAGGCTCGTGAGGTCGCCTCCCCTTGAGACACGAAACCATACCAGTTTTCTAGAGAGCGAATAATGTTTGGGAGTGGAGGCATGGTAACGGCCAGTATATATGACGTGATGAGCATCCAATGAGTGCATGACCTGCAGACACGAAGTAAATGCGGACGACAACAATGTGGCTGCTTGGGCTGCTTGGCTCAACATAATCGACAAGGAAAACCTTTTTCGTTGCGCAGAATGCTTGAACAAAAGAAGAAACAAGATAAGACAGAGCGCACGTGGACGAAGTTACCCGATGGACTGAAACACAACCCCGAAGACTGAATTTGATCATTCGGTTCCTCAAACAGCAAGCGATATCTCGTCCTAACATTTTTGCCTCTCTTAGAAGGAAGAAACAGGAGTTGTGATCTGCAATTCGATCTGGGACCATGATTAAGCATATAGAACAAAAGATGGTTCTGAATAAAAACACATTGTCAATCGGGTCCCCCATGGCACAAGAAATATACTCCACGTGCAAGTTTCTATGCCTTGCTTTGTTTTCAAACAAGCAGTACTGTAACCTAATGCAAAGAGAAGATCTCGAGGAACCATTTTTGGCAATGCTATTACACTAAGGAATTCAATTTTGTAGCCCATTCGTTGTTTTCTTTCTGGCTGAGGCAAGGGTAAAAAACAGCATACGTGGTGAGCAAGATTATACCACTCAGAATATTTTGAATGCTTTCGGCAGGGTAGGACAAAAAGACACTGCACTGCGAGCCGGTTTCATTGCCTTCTGAAAAGTAAGAATGCTCAGGAGAACCGCTTGTCTATTATTTTGCTTCCGCGAAGAGGAGGAGGGGGGGGGGGGCTCCTTTTTCAATTACAAAGCACTGTGACTGTGGAATGCCGGGTGGAATGAATAAGTGAATAGGAAAGTGTTTATAGAATATATATATATAGATATAGTGAATGGGTTCTGGAGAAACTCATTTGCGTTATTTATGAATTTATTAGCGCAGTTAACATTATTTAGCATTATTTACGTCTGTGCGCTGATACGTTGTAATCTTGTTAGCATCGTTGGATTAATTTTCAACAGCGTTCCGGAATGAGAATCTAAAACAAATTTTTGTGGAATTTTGACCGAAAACCATGCCTTTCCCCGTTGCATACATTTGGAAAAATTTGGCTGGTATTTAACGCGCACATTTGGGGGGAGCATATCAAGTCTGCAGGTGGGGCACAGACCTGTTGACTTTAAGTTAAGTACGTCAGTAAGGCTTTCGTTGCCTTCGGCGCCTCCATGGCACATGTCCGTGGTTTCTCTTTCCCACCCTTTATCCCTTCTCCCAGTGCAGGGTAGCAAACCGGACATGCGTCTGGTTAACATCCCTGCCTGTCTATGCTTCGCTCTCCCTTTCGTTAATATTTATTTTTCCTTGTGGAATTCTCAAGCGCTTTGTTTCTATAATGTTACAGTTCAGGGGCGGAATTCACAAAACTTCTTTTTCGTAAGGGCGTTTTCCCATTCGACAGCCGTCTTCGATAATGATATGTCCAGCATCGTGATTGGCTGAAAATAATCTCTTACGAAAATTTTTAGCTTGAGACGTTTTTGAGAATACGGGTCGAGGTGGCTATGACCGGAACATAAGTTCTCTTACTTCGCACGGTTCTTTGTCTGTTATTCCTTTATCTCATTAACGAGGCAACATCGATCGCTAATGGGCAGTAAAGCCAACGCGCCAAGACAAACAGTTGCGCGCAATGTTGTTTCTTACGCCGGTTGTGTAGGAATAGCGCCAACAAAAAGAGCACATACGTCGCGAAACGCGGCATTGTGGCCTTTGTGTGCGTACTGCTCACTGACGGCGAAAGCGCAAAAACGAACGCGATCGATCTTCGTATCTGACCGCGCCATCCCCGTCAAGATAAGAGAACAAGAAACTAGCAAGAGAGCTTGGCTTGAGAACATGGCTGAGGCGAATCTGTGCTCTCTGGCTCTATTGTCGAACATCGGAGGCTTAGCTTAGTGGGCGGGCCGTGAGCACGGCACCAGATGACGACAGATGGTCCGAACGCGAAAAGGGACACCAGCTAAAACTCGAGGGAGTTTTAGCTGGTGTCCCTGTTCAACCCAAACAACCTCTGAAAATACGAAGAACGAGCGCCTTATTCTCTTCCGGCGTTTCCTGTCTTTGCGGCACAATTCGTGACACCAGCAGTTTGTTAACGAGACGTCAGGATGCCCACGAGACGTCAGAAATAAGTTCTCAATTGGTCAATATCCGAGAGATATCTGTTGTGAATTGTCTCCTACCCTGCTTTGCCATGAAACCACATGCCCTTACTGCCTTGTCTCGCATGACTGTCGTGCGTGATAAACAGATTCGGCTTCCTTTTCTGCCTTTGTGACTGCGCAATCGGAGATGGCAGCGTGTAGTCGAAAAGCGCGAAATCCTGACTGGCTCGACGCTTAGTGCTGACTTTCCACGTGTTTTATGAAGAATAAGTGACGAGAAGGAAATAGCGCTTGTAGGAAGGGTACTGAAGGCGAGAAAGAAACTACTGTCTGTCCTTTGAACTCGGTGTGGTTTAGGAGCCCTTTAAGGTCACGAAACTGCGGCCTCAGTTTCATATGACGCCAGAGGCCGCCGCCAGAGGCGCAGCTGTGCTTGAGAGGACATGCGAACGCATGTCCTCTCAAGCACAGCTCGGTGTTCTAGCTTTCTAAACTTCCGCGACGGTCGCTTTACTTTTCACGTAGCTACTTTTAGCACACAACATGCGTAAATGAGTGCCTGAGTGCGTCGTAAGTCTTGAAATGAGCACTCGGGGGAAAATAGTAGACTCTCAAAACGTGCAGCTTGCAGTGGTTTCAACTAAAAAGACTAAAAAATTTGGATTTGAAGCGCCATAATCGTCATATCATTATGAGGCACGGCGGACTGGAGACTCCCGATTTATTTTTGATCATCGAAAACGTTTAATAAAATTCAAGTACACGGTCATATCTTTGTTTTCCCCGAGCGAAATGCGGCCGCCGTGGCTTGGTGAGAGCCGCTAGACTCGACGTGAAACCCTTATTAGTGAACCTTGATTAGGTTTCGCTTTTAAATTTTTGCCTAAAATTAAATTCTTCGCACTCGCAACAATGCCCCAGTGGTGCCACATGTAAAAAGTGGAAGACATCTTGGCTGTTGCAACCCCTTCACACGTCAGAAATCGGAATTTATAGATTTCAAGGAGAGCCGATTGTTCGCCCAGCACGGCTGTTCAATTTTCTGTTGAACTGTGAGTAGTGTTTTAAAAGGAGATCAATAAATCAAGGGCTGCTTCCGTAGAATGATTTCGTCTAATGGCCAAGAAAATTAAACAGAGGTGTTTCGCCAGCTATAAATTTTTCGCCGACGCGATGCCACTTCTGTACAAAGTTTAGACCATTGAAATTAGAATCGCAGGTAGCGACGATGTGCATGGCATCTATGTGCATGGTGCACATACGCATGCACATCGCTTCGAAATTGGAATCACCACTGTCCAGCAGCGGTACACTCTTAACCGCGTAACCTTTAGTAGAGGCATACATTTTTAAGATTCGTATCTGTCTAATTTAAAGGTTATGCATTACCTTTTAATATGGTAACTTCTACCATATAGGTCACGACAGTTTTCTAAGTCACAGAGAAACCTTTAAAGCAAAAGGTAACTAGCAACCTCTAAAATTGTAACTTTTATTAGAGGTATAGCGTGTTTGTGTCCGTATAGGTATTTGAAAAACTTCTAAACGGAAAGGTTATACTGTAAACCTTCAAATGTAACTTTTATGACAAATACAGCAGATTACTGCATGGAATTAACCTTATACAACCTCTGCATGCCTCGTGCAAAACTCTTCCATTAGAGAAAGAACATCACACGGGACATGCAGAAGTTGTGGGTTCATATCCCTTCCATTCAGCAAACTGCCTTTTGCTTTCATTCACCTGGAAAATAAAAGTGTCCTGAAAGAAAGACAGGCGCATCGCCTTACCATGCTTTTTTAGCTTAGTGGTACACAAACTTTCTAATCAATAAATGTTTATAAAGCCTACGTGTGCATGGTAATTTCTATGATAAATATGTGAAATTGTTTGGCACACACAAAGCCGAACAGTTCATGCAGGAGCATAGGCTCTCAGACATTCGTCCGGATGCAAAGCAAATTAAACGAATTAGCCAGAGAAATAAAAAAGCATGAAGTACTTTATTTAAAATGCAAAAATATACAGCAATTCAGCTATACGTAACTGAAAAGTTTTTCTTGAAAAAATATTTAGATGAGAACTTCCAAACATCTGCCCAAATAATATTTGGCAATAAAGTTTGACCAACCAATTGCATATACAGTGATCAGACGTTTTTTTCTTCAAAAGCGCCAAGAAACACTTCAATCGGGTTGAAATAAGCCCACGTGGGATAGGTTCTTGAGGTCTTAAAAAATTTTGAACCATACTCAGGGTTTACAAAAATGCAGATGGGTACATGAGGTTTTTCAGGTAGTACGTAAATGAGAAAGCATATGACGACGGCACGCTCAATATTCAGTTCCTTCAGGTCAATTATTTCTTCTTTGCTGCCTCCATACACCCAAGCTTGGACGTATACATGTGGTGCAGCAATTTTTATTTCTGTCGGTAGAGCAGCCTGTAATTAGAATCATCAAAGACCCAAAAAAAGAGTGTTATATACTAAATGCAGCCATTTGCTAGACATTGCATTCGTCCAAGTCTATTTTTCGCACGTCATTTGACACATGAGCACTTATCAGTGTACTGCGTCTTTCACGCTTTTCGAATACAGTTAGGCAGACAAAAAAAGAAAATAACTTACCTCAATGATCAGTAAGTGCTCTGACGAACCTTGCAAGTGCTTCGAGAGCTCTAAAAATGAAGTTTCCCTTCCTTCCTTCTCGGGGAAAACTTGTGCTGCCTTTTTTAGCCGTTGTTCCGCTTCATCCACAGTGAACCCAAAGCGCAGTTGGAGCTCAGCACAAAGCTATGGCAGAAGCAACAAAACAAGAAAAACACTTATTTTCCCTTCACGCGCCTTAAAAAAGTGAATTGGAAACAAGTAATTCGGCTAGAGCTATGTTATATTAAACCTTGAGTGTAAGGAAAAATCAATGGAGCCTTGAATACAACGCCACAAGATTAATTTTCCTGTGTGAGTTTACAACTCTACTGTGTGCCATTGCTCAGAAACAGATGCTTTACAATGTTTTAAATCAACGCTGATATAAAGTATAAACCTACAGTTTCTCCCACCAAAAAATAATTTGGCAAGGGGTCTGCATGGTGTTGGCAGCGGTCTTGGTATGTGGCTCTCAAGAGGCACAAAACCCTTTCGTAGTTGATTGTGGCCCCTTTTAAGCTGTTCGAAGCCAATAACTAGAATACACAAAAATACAAATATGACAAAACCATTAAGGCCCCCATTGACATGGAAGGATAAAGAACATAAACGTCCTTTGGGATTATTTTGTCTCGTATGAAAATTAAATAAAAATTGCAGCCTACCTGCAACTCTGCCAATGCCACCTATTTTGTTAGTTCTGGCCTGGATTCCTCCAAGAGAGCAGTGTTACTTCTTTTCTGTCGGTGCCGCTGCATTTTTCTTTGCAGAGAAAGCCTCCGTATGAAGACACTCTGTGGAAAACAGTAGAAAGGAATGAGCATGAAAACATAAAGTTATGGTGGAGCCTATTCAGGATAGAGTAATCTGCACACAGGGAAATAAAGCTCAGTACATCGCACTCAGAGTTGAAAAATTTCGTCAGGGACTGCACCATTCATAGATCTCATTATGTTAAACTGCTATATCTATCAGTTTCAGCAAGGCCACTAATCTCACGGACCAATAATTTTAACTCAAGCATTGCTATGCGATTTTAACCCATTTTATACCACATTCTCTCACCTGGCCACTCTATCTAATTTATCGAATCTATCTAACCAACGGCCACCTGATTCACGAGTTCGTGTTAGCTGTCATCATCCTAGCGAGCGCTCTTTTTTAGCACACCTCTGCAACGGAAAGAGGGGACACCTCCTTAATGGACTTGAACGGGTGTACAAATGCTGACGTCCTTGCCCCGGCAATGCAAATGTAAGGGAGGGGGGGTGGCGCATATATATTTACAACACACCAGAGGCGATTATAGCAGCACTCTAAGAGCCTTGGTTGAAAAGAGTTTTCAATGCGGTGCTCATGTGAACGCGGTTTTGAGAGATGACGTAACCAGCTATGTTTACACGAAAAGCACTTTGGGTCCCGCCTCACTCAATGCTCTTTTAAACCGAAACTTCACTGGGCACTAGAACAGTATTCCAATTATTAACCATCACACGCTCAAGTAAACGAGCTTTCCGGCCGTGATAAATGGGCCGTTAGCAACAGAAAACACAAGGTGCAAAATTCTTTTTTTTTTCAGTGCCTTTTTAATAATAAATACGCACGGATTCACTGCTCACGCCAACCAGTATATGAGCCTGGAGGACGGTACAAACGGAGCACACGGTCAATCAAATCACACCGAGGTTTAACACGGCTCCGCAAACGCGGACGAGCCCGTTTTAATTCGTGAAAAGTACACGAAGCACCTCATCGATATCCCTCTTCTCGCATCGGAAGCGATTATTTCGCTTTGCAGCCGTACACTCGGTTGTTAGATGAAGGAACGCACTGGTAAATGCTTATCCACTCATTTCAGCATCGTTCTCCAACTGCGCTCGCGGTAACATGAGAAGAACAAGGTGGTCGTGGAGAGCGCGAGGGGCCACACAAGTGTACAACCGAGAGAACACAGCCGCCTTTCCATTCGCGTGCGCCTGAGTGAGGTTTGAATAAGTCCTCGGGCGGAAAACGCTTTTTGCACAAACACTACACCGCAAAACGCCACATCAGCCAGAACATGGTACGTAACACTCCTTACCTAACAACGTTGCGAAAAGATGCTAAGCTCACACGTGCAGGCAAAGCAAGTATTACGTGCTCGCGTGCATAGAGTTTCCTATAAATACACTAGAGGGAACTCTGGCGCTAGTGTCGATGGGGGCTGCAACACACGGCGCTTCAGCCAGCATGGGAATCATGGGTAGTACACAAATTTGCCTAGTCTTGCCTAGTCTTCGTCCTTTTGGCTGCGTATGGCCCGAATTCGCTTTGCCGCAATACAAAGTTCAACAAAGGTTTAGCAGTTACGCTTCACCACCTTCACCTTTTTAGGCTCATGATTCAAATATGCTCACGAAGTTCACAACGGTCCATCCTTTTATCCGAAACTGAACGAAAACGCACCAATAAACAAAGCCACAACTGCGTTTGAAGCCGGGAAGCACGAAGACTAGGCAAATCCGTGTACTACCCATCATTCCCATGGTGGCTGAACGATCGCAGCGCCAGAGTCCCCTCTAGTTAATTTTAGGAAACTCTATGCTCGCGTGATAAGTCCGTCAATTGCAAGTGAGCACTAATTTTAACAAAATAATGCCACAAAATTTATATCTTAATACTAGATTACCTAATTCTTGAATACGAGAGGCAACAACATTTGTCAGGACACACAAAAGGGAAAACACACAACGGCTGCAAAACAAAACTTTGCTTACCGAGATCAGCAATCCTGTTGTGGGCGCTGGGACGCATCGAAAGCGCTCCTTGGCATCGTCGACGGCGCACACCACCATATATTGCTTGCAATCGCATTGGAGCTCATTGCACCGGCCACGTAACACGCCACAAATGTCTTTGTGCTTGACGGGCATTTTAAAATCATAACGAGCACGCCGCCACACGTCTACAACGAGCGCGTCACGTTCAGGTAGTGGGATAAGACTATGGTGTAACATAGTTGCTGTATATGGGCTCCCTGAGAAACTCATGGTGCCATGAGAGGGCGCTGAGCGCAAGAGAAGTGCTGTAATCGCGGAGCAGACAGCTTCGTGAACAGCCTCTGTAGCAGTTATTTCCGCGAGACTTCATATCGCGCAATTTCGCTGTGATTGTAGAAGGCAAAATTAGTAAGTTGCTTGTTTCAGCCACCATAAGCTGAATTTAGAGCATAAGAGCGTTCCAGTTAGCGCTTTATGGCCGTAGTTTCCTGCAGCTCTGGCTGTTGGTCGCTAACGTGTGCTTCTGTTCGGCGTGCGTATATATATATATATATATATATATATATATATATATATATATATATATATATAGAGAGAGAGAGAGAGAGAGAGAGGCTTGTCGATGGTCTGCCACCGGATTTGCGAACAAGGATACAGCTATCCGCACGAGGGACCATCGTTATTGACGCGCGTTAGAAATAACGCCTCCTCTCCCTGGACCCGTCGCGTTTTCGCAGTTCCTTTCGGCAAACATTGCTCCAAATCACGACCGCCGACTAGCAGGATTAGGCTGAAAACGACGCAGGAGACGAGATTCAGAAGCAGGTACCTTTCTCCTTACCGCGAACGTTGCGGTAGAACACCTCAGAATGCCACGGCCCTCTAAGTATTTCATCGCTCTAACAACCACCTCGCCCACATTGCCGCGCGCCGTGGGCGGCGCACTTGCCAGTATTCTAGCACACGCAAGCACCAAGCTATTTCAGGGCTGCTTGCGCGCGATTGGAGCAATACTATTTCCTTTCCAGATCGCCCTCGCCGAATCTGCAACCCTTGCCCGTTTAATGTAAACGCCTAAACGTATACGGCGAAGACTCTGTCAACTCTAAAGGTCACCGTTGAAGGTATACATGAGCCATATACCTTTAAATTTAGATTGTAACCTCTGTGAATCAGCATGTAAACCTTTAAAACTTGGGAAGACAAAAAACACAAAAACGTCGACCCATGTAACCTCTAGGATAAAGGATAAATTTTGGTAAAGGTATACATAGAGGATACGCGGTTAAGAGTGTAGGGCCCACATTCATATCCAGCGCTGTTCCTTGTTACCCCGTAAACTAAACGCCCCTTTTGGTTTTTCTTTCTTTTTTTTTTTATACGGAACCACCCGCCGGCGCTAAAAACATGTTCGGCACACTTCAGAAGGCACACTTCAGACGGCAAAAAATTGTAGCGCAAAGCAACACACGGACAGACAAAGAGCACGGCACTGTGTTGCTTTGCTCTACTATTGTTTTCCTTCAGAAGACATGAACCAACTAGCCCAAGAAAAAGTTTTGCTAAGCACACTTCAGCCGTCGCAAAAAATAACGCAGCAGCTGCACAGAAAGCACCATTAGCTCGTGTCGCGCCTCGCAAGCGCTTCGGCGCGCGAACAATGCTCTCCTTGGTAGAGTTACGCCGCGTTCCGGCAGCTTTGGGCAAGCTGCCCCATAGAGTGACGGCGAAGTGTCGTGACCATTAGTAGTATTAAAAGACAATGGCAATAGCATGCACTGTCTTGTACTGTTTTCTGTCGGCAGCGTTCGAAAAATACGTGTGGTACTGGGACACCGAGCTTTTCGGCGAATAGCTTCAGTGCAACTTAAACAATGATGTTATGTGAAAGGAAACTTAGGATGTTTACATTACTACTAGCTGAATTTCGGTATGCAGGATGCGCAAATGAGACCGGCAAAAATAGTGGCGAAGTCTTGTCGCGATGACCTTTGTGCGCCGAGAACGTTTTTATCGAGCAAGTGAGAAAAAATCACGCCATATCCACGAAGTGAATGATGATGAGTGAGCGAAGCTCCATCGTTTTCATCCATGACAGAAAGAGAATGTGTGGTCTGGAACGAGCTTATACTTCATGGTCATCAGCGTCATCGTCATCGTTATCACGTGTAGTGGGTACATTCCACTATACTGGAACGCGCTTATACTTCATCGTTATCACATGTAGTGGGTACATTCCACTATACTACGTCATCGTCATCTTTATCACGTGTAGTGGGTACATTCCACTATACTGGAACGCGCTTATACTTCATCGTTATCACGTGTAGTGGGTACATTCCACTATACTGCGTCATCGTCATCTTTATCACGTGTAGTGGGTACATTCCACTATACTGGAACGCGCTTATACTTCATCGTTATCACATGTAGTGGGTACATTCCACTATACTACGTCATCGTCATCTTTATCACGTGTAGTGGGTACATTCCACTATACTGGAACGCGCTTATACTTCATCGTTATCACATGTAGTGGGTACATTCCACTATACTACGTCATCGTCATCTTTATCACGTGTAGTGGGTACATTCCACTATACTGCAACGCGCTTATACTTCATCGTTATCACGTGTAGTGGGTACATTCCACTATACTGCGTCATCGTCATCTTTATCACGTGGAGTGGGTACATTCCACTACACGTGGCTACCTACCTGCCTACCTACCTACTACTACTACTACTACTACTACTACTACTACTACTACTACTACTACTACTACTACTACTACTACAACAACTACAGAGGAGGGACAGACCAGCACCCTAAGGAGCTTCGCCCCTAAAAGAAAGGCAGGCTTCGAGCGGAATTTGAACCCTGGCACTCTCCGCGGCCGTCAAGCATTCTACAGCAGTGCCACGTTTGTGCTTGAAACTCCTTTCAGATAGACCCCATACAGACGTCGTGTCGGGAGAGGAATCTCATTAGCAGGCGTGATATTGCCAGGCAGAACAGTAAAATAACCCCATGCGGTACACAGTGTAAATTGTGTAACGAGTAGGTGGTTTAAAGCCTTTGCTTACCACCCATTAGGAAAGGCTCACCCACAGTTCTTTATGATCATCATCATTAGCTACAGCAACAACGAATGGTAACTAACAAGTAAGACCACATAGTGCCTTCCAGACACGCAGTGCGTACCTCGCTCCTCCGCAAGATGATGAATTACGATATTGTGGGTAGTTTCCTAGTTTGCGGAACGATGATGATTTATAGCATAGTGGGCACTTTGGAACAGTATGCTTGCCGGAGCGACCGCAAGAGAGCTTACAACGGGCTCTAGAAAGGTCGCTCCTGCAGCTCTCGCTGTCAGTGTGCTGCGTACTCCGCGCAGGCCCACTGGCGTTTATTTATTTATTTATTTATTTATTTATTTATTTATTTATTTATTTATTTATTTATTTATTTATTTATTACTGTTACTTCTGTGCTCCGACACCCGTAGTAATACTTCAGTAATGGCTCTGCCTTCAATCTCAAGTTAGATTTGTCTCGGGTTAAATTTTTGTCTGCTCCTAAATCTCCTCGCCCGCCTTCGTATAAGTGGAGGGGCGAACGAGATTCAAACTGACGCGGCAGACGAAGTGTATTGACACGAGTGACGTGCATTTCAAGCATGTACACTCTCCTTTCCTCTGCCTTTCTTATATTTTTATTCTATCTCTCTCTCTCCTTTCTTCCTTTTCCAAGAAATTCGCATTAACGTTCATGATTTCGCGGGATACGTCAAACAGTAAGCTCTGAAAAGCATTCCCGCCTTTTCAGACAGCGTTCTGCACTGCGTTTTCTTTTCAGTACTGGTTGAAATGCTTTTACGCCGGCTGTGCTTTACTAGAAGAAAAATAGCTCTGGGCGACGCCTCTGGTAACTCGCTTGTTTGCGTGAATTGAGGGAACCTCTGAAAACGCTTTTGGGGACTTAAGAAGAATAAAATGAAAGGGGTTGTTATGTATTCAGTTGAGCGAGCAGGAAGGCCAGCTTCTTCGTTTTTAATCTTCTTTGTTTGTTGTTAGAAGCCAGCGGCTTCTGAGAACACACATGCTTCCTCCAATGCTTTCTCTTTCGTTTTCGTTTTCTTATTTTTGGTATTTGATGACGTAAGATGACTGCAGGAAACCGCCTTCTATTTTGAGCGAATGAAAGAAGGAGAAGTTTTCGGAGGGGCACTCTCATTTTGTTAGAGACAACCCAACAAATCCAAACAGATAATTAGGCCAAGGGAAACATAGGGAACAATAACAGTTGTCTTTAACTGTAATGTAGAAATATAACGTAAATTGAAATCAATTAAAGGGGAAGAAAATCACCCTTTAGGTCAATGGTATCCGAACCCACAACCTTCGAATTACGCGTCCGATGATCTGGCAATTGAGTTACGTCGGAAGGCGTTTCCCCGTCCAAACTGTTGGGTATACCCGTACACGTAATCCCTGGAAGTTTCAGCCAGCGCAACTCGTAGACAAGGCGGCGAGTGTGGCACACACTTTGTTGCCAGAGGGCCTCACGTGGCACGTGATCTTCGCACGAAAAACGAACAGATGAATGGCATAATGCTACACTTAAGCTAGAGTGTACTAGAACAGGGGAGTGCTCGGAACGGCCGCAGCACCAATGTACAGAAATTGAAGCCCAAGTAGGGTCAAGCCGCTTGGGGCGCTGCGATCTGTAGCCTGCATTGTGTCGTCCTTTAAGTGTTGCGCGTGGCTGGGGGGGGCAGGGGTAGGAATCCAGCTTGCCACTAAAAATGCCCGGGTTGAACAGCTAAAGGTAGCCGAAGCTTTATTCATTGCAAGATTGGGAGATATATGTATAAGCCACTCATATTTATCACTGTCGGATAAGGAACTGGGCTTGCTGGTCTCAGAGCTGCAAAATGGGAAATTGAAATGTTGATTATTTATTTATTTATTTACTTATTTATTTTCGATACTGCCAGTCTCATACGAGACCAAGGCAGAAGGGCATCAGTTCTTGGATACACAATACAGTTTTCAGTTTCACATTTATACAGCGGCATATTTGTCAGAACGTGTAAAAATGGTTGGAGGCAGAAATGCCTGTAGGGGTCTCGAGGCAAATTCAATAAGTACATTCTGAAAAAATGGCGTTAATTGTATACAAACACTGAGCAATCGGTACATACTTAAAGACGGCATAGAAGACAGCTCTTATCTAGTAGACAATACAACTCTAGTTGTACACAAACACAAGAGCACTGGGAACAATACACCAGAAAAATACACACTTAGGTAACTTTGAACCAGTTCCTGCATACAGCAAACAAATTCGTTTACGCGCAATTGGACTCGAACATTTATTCCACAAAAAAAGTAACTGCTAGTGAAATGACAATACAACACTAGTTGTACACAAACGCAAGAGCGCTGGAAACAAAACACCGGAAAAATACTCACTTAGGTATCTTTGAACCAGTTACAGCACCCAGCAAACAAAATTGTTTACGCGCAATTGAACACGAACATTTATTCCACAAAAATAACCGCTAGAAAAAACGATAATACGGCTCATCAAAAGAGAAAAAGATAACTGGAAAATTATTTGCAGAACAGGTCCTCGATTTTTGAGGTGAACTCTGACAAAGATTGTATACTGGTAATCGAGGAATCTAGACTATTCCATTCTCTTATTGACAGGGGAAAGAATGAATGCTTGAAGCAATCGTTGTTCAAGGTGTATTCTGTAATAGTGAACGCATGTTTGTGTCTTAGTTCTCTGGATTCTGCTAGGGAGATGTATTTTGATGCATCGATGCGGCTACGGTTATGAAGCAGGTTGTGTAGAAATTTTAATCGTGCCAGTTTTGCCCTTGTCGCTAGCGTAGGAAGACCGCAAGATTCTAAAAGGTTAGTGGGCGAGTCGGTGCGTTTATACTTGTTGTAGATAAACCTTACGGCCTTCCTTTGTACCCGTTCTAACCTTGCGATATGAGTAGCATATTGAGAGAACCAAACAGTGTTGGCGTACTCTAAAATTGGACGAACGAATGTTGTGTAGGTTAAGAGCCTAGTTTGTGTCGGTGCAAGTGGGAGACGCCTTCTTAAGAAAATCAGCTTGCGCAAAGCGGCAGCTGTGACGTTATTTATGTGTGCTTCCCATCTCAGATCGGAAGTTAATGTAACACCGAGATATTTCTGCTGCGTGACTCTTTGTAAAGGTGTGTTGTTTATTGTGTAAGTAAACTCAGAGGGTGCCTTTTTTCTGGTCACCGTCATACAGACCGTTTTTGTTAAGTTTATCGACATTTGCCATTCTTCACACCAGTGAGCAATTTTTCCAATGAACTATTTAGTGCCTTGTGGTCGTCGCTGTCTTTAATTTTCCTGTAAATAACGCAGTCGTCAGCGAAGAGCTTAATTTTGCAGTCTATGTCGGCTGTAATGTCATTTATATAGATAAGAAATAATAATGGCCCAAGGACGGAGCCTTGGGGCACACCTGACTTTACAGAAGCCGTCCCTGATAATGCGCCTTCGTAAACCACAAACTGTTGGCGGTCGCTAATGAAATCTTTTACCCAATTCGTAATCTCTCCACCCCCTATTGTGTTTTCTAGTTTTGAAATCAGTTTGGTATGACAGACACGATCGAACGCTTTCGATAAATCAAGCAGTATTATATCTGTTTGGGAACGGTTGTTTATAAAAAGGGCAAGATCGTGTACAACTTCAGTAAGCTGGGTTACAGTTGATAACCCTTTCCGAAAGCCGTGCTGGTGGGGGAGACAGAAGGTTGTTGTTTTCTAGAAAGACAGTTAAATGCTTTAGGATTATATGTTCGAGTATTTTGCATGACGTACTGGTAAGCGATATTGGTCTGAAATTAGAGGGAACAGCTGTATCTCCAGATTTGTGTATTGGAATAACCTTTGCTACTTTCCATTCGGATGGAAGTTTAGCAGTTTGAACAGATTTGCGATGTATAATACCCAGGTATTTACTGCACCACTCTGCATATCGTAACAGAAAATTGTTGGCAATATCATCAGGGCCGCATGCTTTTTTGGGGTCTAAGTTCAGAAGAAGGTTAAAAATACCCTCATCACTTATAACTAATGGTTCAATTGGCTTTGCAACAATCGGAATAATTGTAGGAGTGATACGGTTGTCATCAGTGAAAACAGATTGAAAATAATTGTTGAACATATTGGCCTGACTCGTTCTTTCGCTATCGGTTAGAGATGAAGTTGTTCCTGTACCAGGTCGAAAGTGTTTCCAGAATCGATAAGGGTTGCTTATTATGTTTGTGCTGTTGGGCGAAGTCATTGTGTATGACCAGTTTGTATGTATATATGTTGTATTTCCGAAAAATATAAACGTCATTTGAAAGTTAGCGCCTATGTCGTCTCACTCGCCTGCGTCCCTGTGTGTCATTTGCGCTATTCCACAATGCATTCGTACCATGTCGGCTTTCCTTACTACTACATAAAATTAAGTTGTTTGTTTTCAGTTGCGGTGGCATTTAAAGAAACTTTTTTCATTTCGAATAGATCCCGCAAAATAAAAACGTACGACGCCCATACATCTTGAAAGTTGAGCAAATACATGAGCGGGCGTAACTTTAAGCTTAGCACGCAACCCCTTGGCGCGCAACACGAACGAAGGCATTTCGCGGTGCATTGCGTGCCGCCCTCGTTGCTAACGGTGGGAGTTCTTCGCAGTACGGGTATAAGCTTTAAGGTGGGAAGCAGTTTTCACGCGAGAAGCAGTTTTTAGAAAGGCGCAGAGCACAGAGAGAGGCTGAAGCTGCCTAGACTAGCACTTCGAGTGGTCCAAGGGCTGTAAATGCAGTTATGCCAGTGAAAGCAGAAAAAGAACGCTAGCTTGCATGCCAATGCCCGCAATGTAAGAAAAAGGAAAATAAATAATCGCGAGAAGTACGCACGTAATTGAAAGAGTAACGACAGACGCACAAAGGAACTCGCCCATGTCTTCCCAAGAACTCAGTTTCTGCTACACTGCACAAAAAGGCATAAGACGACTTCGTCAAGAAGGCGATAGCAGCTATGACAAGCGAACGTCTCCGCTTTCCTTCCTTCCTTCCTTCCTTCCTTCCTTCCTTCCTTCCTTCCTTCCTTCCTTCCTTCCTTCCTTCCTTCCTTCCTTCCTTCCTTCCTTCCTTCCTTCCTTCCTTCCTTCCTTCCTTCCTTCCTTCCTTCCTTCCTTCCTTCCTTCCTTCCTTCCTTCCTTCCTTCCTTCCTTCCTTCCTTCCTTCCTTCCTTCCTTCCTTCCTTCCTTCCTTCCTTCCTTCCTTCCTTCCTTCCTTCCTTCCTTCCTTCCTTCCTTCCTTCCTTCCTTCCTTCCTTCCTTCCTTCCTTCCTTCCTTCCTTCCTTCCTTCCTTCCTTCCTTCCTTCCTTCCTTCCTTCCTTCCTTCCTTCCTTCCTTCCTTCCTTCCTTCCTTCCTTCCTTCCTTCCTTCCTTCCTTCCTTCCTTCCTTCCTTCCTTCCTTCCTTCCTTCCTTCCTTCCTTCCTTCCTTCCTTCCTTCCTTCCTTCCTTCCTTCCTTCCTTCCTTCCTTCCTTCCTTCCTTCCTTCCTTCCTTCCTTCCTTCCTTCCTTCCTTCCTTCCTTCCTTCCTTCCTTCCTTCCTTCCTTCCTTCCTTCCTTCCTTCCTTCCTTCCTTCCTTCCTTCCTTCCTTCCTTCCTTCCTTCCTTCCTTCCTTCCTTCCTTCCTTCCTTCCTTCCTTCCTTCCTTCCTTCCTTCCTTCCTTCCTTCCTTCCTTCCTTCCTTCCTTCCTTCCTTCCTTCCTTCCTTCCTTCCTTCCTTCCTTCCTTCCTTCCTTCCTTCCTTCCTTCCTTCCTTCCTTCCTTCCTTCCTTCCTTCCTTCCTTCCTTCCTTCCTTCCTTCCTTCCTTCCTTCCTTCCTTCCTTCCTCCCTCCCTCCCTCCCTCCCTCCCTCCCTCCCTCCCTCCCTCCCTCCCTCCCTCCCTTCCTTCCTTCCTTCCTTCCTTCCTTCCTTCTTCCTTCCTTCCTTCCTTCCTTCCTTCCTTCCTTCCTTCCTTCCTTCCTTCCCTCCCTCCCTCCTTCCTTCCTTCCTTCCTTCCTTCCTTCCTTCCTTCCTTCCTTCCTTCCTTCCTTCCTTCTTACTTACTTTCTTTCTTTCTTTCTTTCTTTCTCAAAGCAGCTTCCGAAGCAGAGGTACAAGAGTTCTTTTCCGTTCTCCCACACCTGCACGATTAACTAAAACTCGCTGCTAGAAGTTTCCGCTGAGAAAACCAACGCCCAGCCCATCGAGTAGCTAGCATCAACCTTCATGTTTTATGCAGGAGGCTAAACGCACTGTGGGATCCCTGCTTGAGGCGAGACACTCGCCGAGCGAACGCTCGATTGTGCGAGAGCAACACAGAGTGGAGAGCCCGAGATTCCACGCGGAAACACGAATGCTTCTGTTGAGAGAGATAAACCTCGTGCAGACATCTGCGTCACGCCGTGGTGTTGCTTTCTGTGGGTTGTGATGCGCTTGAGGAATTTCATCTTGTTGGTTCTAGCTGTGATATCTCTGAACTTCTGAACATTTTGACAGAAATCTGTTTGGCTGGAAGAAGACTTAGTAAGTTGAAGTGGTTGCAGCCAAGTTCGTAGAGAGCCACACGTTTCGGGACCGATTCGGTCCCTTCCCCCAGGGGGTGACTGTATTGATCATGGAAGCATCGCCGCGTCTTTTTTCACCACGGATCCGGCTTTCCCTTTCCATCACGTTTCGGAGGCCGTGAATGTACAATAAGGGCATTGTTCCTAGCGAGTGGTTCACGTTTGCAGGTGTGTGCTGAATGTGCCAGGACTCGAGCAAGAGCCTCCTTCCTGGATTTTTTTTCTGTTTCAATGCCCTCAGTATACGTTCACTGCCTCCGAAACGTGAGGGAACGGCAACGGCGGAGCAGCGGTGAAAAAAGACGCGGCGATGCTTCCATGACCAACACAGTCACCCTCTAAGGAAGGGACCGAATCGGTCCCGAAACGTCGGACTTTCTACGAACTTGGCTGAAGCCATTTCAACTTCCTAAATCTCTGAATATTTTCAACCGTGTTTCTTTTCTGGGTGCTATTCTGAGAGACTTTTCTTTTCTGGGTGCAATTATCAGCTTTACCTATGCTATTACGGACTCATACGATTCCCCTTGTGCTGAGTGTTTCGCGAACGCCTGTCTAGAACGAAGAACAAAATTGGCGTGCAGCGCGAGAGCACGCAACGCTACTTGAGAACTAAGGTTATTCGGTTATATCTGCAAAATTAAAGAAAGTTTCACGAAACGACACGTTAGCATCCACCAAATTGGTAGGAAGGAAAAATTACACCATCTCCCGCTAAAGGGAACCATGTGTAGATGTGAAGCAGCGGGCGCTAACGCTTACACTGGCGGCGGCGTTGACGCTGGCGCTCATCGCAGCGTTGCGCAGGAGAGAAAACTGGGGAGGCGCAAAGCACGCAGTGATGGAGCAGTTTTTCCTACTAGAACATGCCAATCGCTGCTAATGGGCAATGAGAGACAGAAGACTCCGACTGGACACAGAGACCCGCACTCCGCTTTTAGTTAACGCGCACGCTGCGAATTTTTATTGTTCAACAACGCACAGGAGAAATCTCCCACCGGCACCACCTTGGAGGTCAAGATCCATTGCTATATATACGGGATGGCCAGTGAACGGTTGTGCAGCGCGAGCAGTCGGTTTTTTCAACCAAGAAACTCGCTAGCAGACGCTGCCTACGTCGGCGTCGCGAGGCGAGAGAGGGAGGAGCGTAGGAGAGGAGAGAGAGGGGGGTGACACGCATGCGCAGTGGGAGTGTGAACGCCGTGGGCAGGGATGCGTAGAGGAGAGAGGGGGGAGCGTAGGAGAGGAGAGAGAGGGGGGACGCGCATGCGCAGGGGGAGTTAGACGCCGTGAGCAGGGATGGAGAGAGGGGGGAGTGTAAGAGGGGAGAGAGGAAGGGAGGCGCATGCGCAGTGTGGGTGTGGTTGCCGCGGGGAGGGATGCCTAGAGGAGAGAAAGAGGGAGAGGAGGTTTTTTATTTTTATTTTTTTTAACTGTTTGCGCATGCGCAGTAAGGGTGGGCACGCGGCACACCACCACCACCACCACCACCACCACCGGATTAAGCTTCGCCATAAGATGCTTCACATCTAAAAGGATTTGTCACCTCAAAAATAATGCATTCAAGACCATCGACGCTTGGTGAACAGGGCCAAGTTTTCAGCTCAGGCGCAAGGCATTTTGGATTTGGGAGGCCGGCTACCTTGGACGACTCTGCCGTCGGCACGCTCAATTTAATAAAGTGTCTTCCTCCTCGCACACAATACGAAGCTGTGAGGCAACAGCGCAAGGGCAACAGCTGATGAAAGAAGACCTTACCCACACCTAGGGAGCCTTCGTACGCACACGCCTCGGCCGGGTGTGCGTATGAAGGCTCCCTACCCACACCTTGGGTCAGACGCCACCGCGTGGTAGGAGACGCAGAGGGGTCATTCCGAGCGCCGCAATTTAAAAGAAGAACAAATATCTAAGGGCGTCGGGTTCTGCGTTGTCGACAACAAGGTCGACAATTGCAGCGCGTTGTTCAAACAGAAAGGCGTAACAACTGTGATAGTTATTATTTGACGCTTCTCTTTTGTATACCTGCGCGTCCTTTTTGAGCGTCCTTCTTTGCGCTTCAGGGGGAATCTTCCTGTGACATTCCAATATCTTGCTATCGCATTCATTGCTTCGCCCTTGCGGCGAAACTGGGGCTTTTTTTTTACAATTGTGCACCTTCATTGTAATTTTTCTTTTGCTATTGATCAGACATATCTTGACATTGTTGGAACATCGCTTATCTCTCATGAGCAAGAAAAAAAACTGAGAGAACTCACCACGCCAGACTGGCGTATACGCACTAAGCAGGGTGTCATTCTACCGGACAGAACATTTTGGTTTTTTACTGGATATTGTTTCATACCGAAAGGAACAAAAGATGACTGCCCGCGATGACACCCCTCGCGTTGGCTCCTCGTAGCTGCAGGTGAGAAAAGACTTCCTCGCGTGTTCGCACACGTGGTGTTGCTGCGCGAAAACGACATGAGCCTAACTCTTCTCGGGTATTTATTGAAAATCTGCGTCCGAATTCAGAAAGCGTCTTGTTTGTAAGTGTTCTATGCGATTGGCCGGTGGGCTCCGCTAATGCGTGTGCGGTATCAGGATTCGTTGGGATATTATCTATGAAATTGTTTTAGCGTAAGACGTTTTTTGAACCCGGCCTCGACGAAGTTTCTTTAGGTGGCGTTGATGCAGCCCGGGAGTGAGGCATATTCCCTGAGAGTCGTGCTCTGGAGTCAGGTCCTGAGCGAGCCCTTACGGTGATGGGTCGCAGCGAGTTCATACCAGCTTCTTAGACAATCTAACCACTAAACGAAATCACAAGGTTTTGTCATGAAAGGGCGTTCACCATATATACAGTGAAAAGCCAAGAGAGCCTTCAACCGTTTTACTTTAGGCACTGTAAGGAATTTACGGTGCGGCCCTTATTGGATTTTCTCGACGACGGCGGAATGCAAGATCAACTTTAAGCTCTAAACTATCGTAAGCTAACTTCACTTACTGCTTCATATGCCTATGTTATGGTTAACCTAGGTCCCTGAATGCAGCAAAGTTGCTGGCGAATAGCTAAGCGCTTTTTAAAGGTCAAGTTGTATCCCATTGGGTGCTCGCCTAGAGCTCATGCGAAGTCTGAGCTTCTCGGAACCGAATTTAGCTGCAGATGGCTGCAGGAAATGGTCGTGCCGAGAAGCTAACTTTTTGTTTCTTTACATATAGCAATCGCAAAGTTATTGAATAATCAATTTGTGGTGTGTCTGAAGACCTGAAGAGGAACATTCTAATTCCCCGGGCATTTTATACTTTTCGTATATCAAAAATCAACTTTTTTGAGAGACTCCTGTCTTTAGGTCCTCACTTAAGTCATATACCTTGTGCAAAATATTCCGAGAAAAAATTACCATGGCCTGTTTGCAGATTACAGCGGTTTCGTTCATCTTCGTATGCTTCCGCTCACTTTTTACCTGATCCGGGACACTAAAGAATTTTTGTCTGCTCATCGTTATTCTTCGACGCGAGGCCACCTTGATTGGATAAGTGGTTAGGATAAGTAATCAGACCTATGGAATTCAGTCTCTATATGTTACTGCCTGGACTGGAATATAAGCGACGGATTAGCACATGATTATCAATCCAGTATAACGAACGAGATCATAACTAGTCAATTTTTGTTTAAAGTTCTTGAAAAAAGGCATATTTACTCACAATGATTAAGATGAGGTAGTAGGTTACACTAACTTAGCCTCCATGACCTTCCATATATGTTACCAATTAGGTAGCCAATCTTAATAAACACCCGTTGACGATAGTATATGTCGTGGGTACTAACTATTCCCTACATTTTTTTAAAGAGTAGGTATAGTTCGTGCAGAAATCTTAATGCGGCTTATGGTCATTAAAATCCATACATATCGATTCGGAACGAAGCTATGTAACAGCTTCGGAACGAAGCTGTTACTCTGCGCACTTAAACGAGAGCTGGTTGAGACTACTGCATACCGCGCTTGCATAAGGCACTGGTTCTCCCATAGCGTAAACGTGCATTAGCATTCTACAGAATACACGCTATCTCTTGAAATCGCGCTTCAACTCGACAAAGAAGCCTGTGCCGTCGCCCAAAAAGCCACCGCAACGGAGATGCGAGGGGCACCTGCCCTAATGATGAAAGGATGGTCGTCCACAAAGAGCGTTTCCACGACAACGGCTGCAATGATAGCTTCTTTGCAAACACAAGACCGGCTATTAGGATGGGAAGTATTTGCACTTCCTCTTCCCGAACGTGTGAAACAAAACCGCGAGTCTCGCGTACCTTGGCTGTTGCGGTAATGGATCGAATTGTACATAGAATTGTGCGCGCCGCGGGGTTGACGTGGAGCCCTTTATGCGCAGTGCTCGCCCGGTGCTTTGATTGAGAAAGCTTCATTGCTGATGACAACATAATGGGATCCATGTTCTGTGCAGCACATCACGAAATTACGTAATGTTGCGTTGCACAGTGCACATATCTTTATACTTTCTTTTTTTTTTTCTTTTTTTTGCACGTTCAGCTGTGGTTTACTAAAACACAGGGGCGTAGCCAGAAATTTTTTTCGGGGGGGGGGGGGGCACCTCCTTGATTTCGGGTGAGGCACCTCCTTGAAATTGTCATTTTTCACTCTGTATGCCATGGCGAAAAAAAAATTTCGGGGGGGGGGGGAACGTGCCCGGTGTGCCACCCCCTGGCTACGCCACTGCTAAAACAGAGTGTTTCTTTTTTTTCTTTTTTAAAAAGACCTATGCGACTGATAATAGGCCATAGAACTTTTCCATAGTGATGAAAACAGCCGTGTGAAAAATTTCACAGTTGTGCTGGGACCTGCCTATTTTTCATCTACGATTATCGTAGCTAATGTAGACAGTTACTGTTTGAAAATTTCTAACAACCTTTAAAATTTACTTTCGCCCATAACGCGAGGCATGTGACAAGTTAGTGAGAAGAAAAGTCAACCTCATCGGCTCAAAGGAAGTTAAGATTGCCATAAAAGCTTACAAGGAATTCACAGTATAATTTCCCAGATTCCTTGCTGAAAAGGGCAGGTCCGGTTTGGATCTCCTCTTTGCATTCAATAAATACTATTTTTGTTCTGAGCATCGATGTATGTATATAAAGTTTTAGCTCCCCCATGCTTTTTACGCTATGAACTTGGAGCCATGTCATAATAATAATAATAATAATAATAATAATAATAATAATAATAATAATAATAATAATAATAATAATAATAATAATAATAATAATATTTATAATAATAATAATAATAATAATAATAATAATAATAATAATAATAATAATAGTAATAATAATAATAACAATAATAATAACAATAATAATAATGATGATGATGATGACGTATAAACTGTCTTTAGACACTCCTTAAAATATGGAAGGACACTAGCTTAAAGGGGAACTCCGGCGATTTTTCGATACTCACCGATTTAAATAAAACTTTAAACATAAGTTCTCTTCGGTGCCCTGATGATATGTGCCAAATTATAGAGCCGTAAGTAATTTAGTTTTCCGGAAAACGAGTTTTAAAATTGGTAACCGATTCCGGAATCATACCTTCAAATGCGGGCCACCCTGTGTACGTGACGTATCGGCGTACTTCTTTCTCGTCCCCCCAGACGGACGCTTGCTCGCGGCGCGCGCTTTTAAATGCGAATGCATTTCTTAGTCGGGCTATGTCAGGCATCCAGCGTTGGCGTTGTCCGGCGTTGTCCGCGGGGAGGAGGATAGGTTGAGGAGGTGTCCGCGCGCCGGCAGGTGTTATCTCTCCGCTCTCACTCCCTCTCCCATAGCAACAGCTGCGGGCGCGCGCGCTTATCCTCGCCCCTAGCAACCGCAGCAGGTGGTGCGGGCGGAGTAGCGGAGAGTGAGTGGAGAGGAGGAGCGCGCTCTGACGCGTGAGGGCGCTCGCATCGCGGGAGCTCGGCGGAGCTATATATGAAAAAATAATTAAAAATAAAAAAAAAAACAAAAAAAACAAAAAAAACACAAAAAAAGAAAAAAAAACGGCGCTTCGCCGTGCTCCCGACCGGGCTGCAGAAATTAGGCGCCTTTTCCTTCTTCGAACCACAACCACCATATATAAATGGAGTGAAGCGCGCGTGAAATGCATTCGCATTTCCTCACGATTCCCTTCGGGGAGGTGGGGCATTTTTCTTCGAGGCGACGCTTCCGCGCTCATGTACCTGCTCTCCTCATCGCTGGACTCCTCGCTGGTCAGTTCAGACAAGCTGGCACAGCTTGTTTCCACGTCGGAAGACATCGGCAGTTTGCTTTTCCCGCGAAAGAAGAGGCACGTGAGCAATGTTTACGTTTACGCCGTGGTGGCGTGTAGCGGATTTGGTGACGCCATGACCATAGGTCGGCAAAATAAATGGAGCTCACTCAGACTCACTCAATAAATATATTTTTCGCTTAGGACTCACTCGGACTCAGACTCACCAAAATTTTGCTGAAGCAGACTCACTCGGACTCAGACTCACGAAATTTCTCTTCAGCCAAACTCACTCGGACTCAGACTCACCGGTGTTTTCGTCATCCAGACTCACTCGGACTCAGACTCACTAAACTTTTCTTCAAACGGACTCACTCGGACTCAGACTCATGAATATTTTCGTCAACCTGACTCACTCGGACTCAGACTCACCAAAATTTTCCTCAAGCGGACTCACTCGGACTCAGACTCACCAAAATATAACTCAGCCGGACTCACTCGGACTCAGACTCCCCAAAATTTAACTCAGCCGGACTCACTCGGACTCAGACTCACGAAAATATTACTCAGCCCTACTCACTCAGACTCAGACACATGAAAATATAACGAAAATATAACTCAGCCGGACTCACTCCTCAAAATATTTGTCAGCCGGACTCACTCGGACTCAGACTCACCAAAATTCTCCTAAAGCGGACTCACTCGCGGACTCACAGACTCGCCTAACTTTTTCTCAACCATGTCCGCCTCGGTGGAACAGTGGCTAGGGTGCTCGGCTGCTAACCCGAAGGTCGCGGGTTCGATCCCGGCCGTGGCGGTCGCATTTCGATGGAGGCGAAATGGTAGAGGCCCGTGTACTGTGCGATGTCAGTGCACGTTAAAGAACACCAGATGGTCAAAATTTCCGGAGCCCTCCACTACGGCGTCTCTCATAATCATATGGTGGTTTTGGGACGTTAAACCCCAGAAAAAAAAAATTCTCAACCAGACGTACTCGGACTAAAAATTAGCAATATTCGATTTGGCCCGCGGCTCATCCAATAAATGTCGAAGGAGCGCCATAAAATAGCTTATGTAGAATAATACATGTGAAGGGCTCACAAGTGCCAGGAAACCTTCAAAATATATGTATGATAGCTTTCAACGTACAAAAAGAAGTTATTTCCCGTGCATCGCAATGTCTATCGTAAAGAGAAATTCAACATTAGACGCGATTTTTGCAATATTGAGAATGTTTTCTTTAAATATAAGAATGGGTATACCGACCTTCGAGGAACATTAGGTTTTCATTCCTTACCTTTGAAATGCGCTATGCGCACGCGCCATTTGTTTTCAATGGGCGAGCGCGTACGTGCGTTTTTGGCAGACCCAATTATAAATGAAGTCCTTTCTTACGCTTTGCCGTTCGAAGGCCCAATCACGCTACTTGGGAACGAAGAAAGCTTGACATTACGTTATGGTGCTTTTCTAAACACGTTCATGAAACTGCCAATGGTATTGCAGTCGATTTACCGCTCATTGACAACGCGAAAAAGAAAATAATATGAGGCGGCCATCTTTTGCAGAATCGAGCTCACCACCCTTGAAAAAGTTTGGAAACATGGCTTTATAGGGTGCATGGTTCTGCCTCTCTAAAGTTTCGAAAACACCTGCCACGATAGTCTAGTGGTTGTGATGCTTGACTGCTCACCCGAAGATCATGGCATCGAATCCCGGCCGCATTTTCGATGGATGCCGAAACGCTTGAGCCATGTGTGCTTATATTTTGGCGCACGTAATGAACCCCAGGTAGCCAATATTTCCGCAGCCGTCGACTACGGCACCCCTCATAATCACATCATGGCTCGCGGACGTTAAACGCCAATAATTATTATACTAGTGTTTCGAATTATAGAAACGGTAAGTTCGGTTTTAGTCGATGTCATGCTTTCGCAAAGTGATTGCGGATAACATAGGTTCGTATTTTACGTCGCAAAGCCAAGATGTGGTTGTCAGAGGCGCCGTAGTGGAGGGCTCTAGATATTTCGACCACCCAGGGTTCTTCAACGTGCATATTAATCTAAGTACACGGGTTGTGACTGCGTTTGTTTCTAGCAAGATATTTTTCGGAGCCGGCTAAGAACCAGTTGTAACTGTAAGTGACTACTTTATCTCGTGGATAATGGTAAAGAGTCGTATCAGTACGCTGGATACGGACACAAGGCAAAAAGGAACGTGCATAGGCGCTAGTCTGGTACAGACCATGCAAAACGAGGTGGCAATTTTCTGCTTTCCAAAAACCCCAATTGCTGACAGTCAAGCTGATTGCAAGAATGCCGTATTGAAAGGTGGGGACGCGGACGCCGCTTCACAGTGATCGTACTATAGTCCCCAGAATTTCTAAGAAAAAAGTCACTAGACAAGGCCCTGAACTGACAACTAGAGGGTTTACTACAAACCAGACGCAATAAATTCACATACCTAACCCTGCGCTATTAGCAATTTTATTTCTTTTTATTCTCACTGCGTCACTATTATATCTATCCTTAATAACTTATTTGTATTGTTTTTACTTCGATGTAACTGCTACTCTCTTACGCATTCTCAAATGCACAGCTCCCCTCTGTAATTCCTTCGGTCCTTCAGGGTACTATTAAATAAATAAATAATTGAGAAGCCTATTTTCAGCGGGTAAATGGGGCAGCGGAGGTTGCCATAACGTACTGTTTTTCTTTGCAGAATGACAGACTGATGGGCAATTGGTGTGGGTTCATAATGACATCTAGTGATTCATGAAACATATGAGAAATGCGCTAATTTGTCTCCCGTGAGGGGACATCGCTCAGCGACTTATGATCGAAAGCCAGTGCTACAACAAATACAAAATGAGTGACATGAAGGCAGTACATGCGCTTTTTTTTCTTTCCTGCTTCAAAGTCTACATTCTCGAAAGATGCAGGACCGGATCACGTGCGCCGACTGCCTCGCTTCCTACATTGAGGAAACCTAAGAACTTCCATGAAAGAATGCGGCAGCACAAGAATGACCTCCGTCACTTGAACAGCGGACGGACCGAAGTGACAGAGCACTGCCAGCGGTTTGACCACCATACCAGTCCCGACGGCGCGGTGATTTTGGAAAAAGAAAGGAGCCTTCGCCGGCGGCCCCCTCCTCGAATCCTGCTACATTGAGCAGACAGCGGGAAACATCAACCACACCACGGGGGCACTGCCCTCCCTCTACTGCCAGGGCTTGCGACGACTCACAGCAAACAATCACGCCTGGCAAGAAGGCGTTGCACATCTCGGGCCTTCTCACCCCTGAACAAGAAGCCGATCATGCTTCGAAACGTCGCGGTTTCTTAAAATAAATTTTGGCTGGAGTTTTCTCTTTTCTCCAGTTTTCTGTTATCCCAACCAGACAGACTTCTGCCGAATGTTCACTTTTGAAAGAATAGAAATATTTGTGTTGCAGGCCCCAAGCCTAGAGTGTCGAGCTCGTTGCTTCGTTTTGTACTTTCCTTGCATTTTTTGGGGGGGGGGGGGGGGGGGGTATTAGGAGCTCGAAAGCAAGATACGAGAAACGAGCCTGGGAAACGGCCGTGCCATGAAGCTTTTTGCCGTGTGGCTTGGACGAACACTATGACGGCTGAGGGACCACCGAAAGTGCTTCGGCGCGTCAACGCTGACTATGAATGGAAAGGTGTTTGAATAGGAAAGAAAAGAAAAAATACGAAAAAAAAACGGATTTTGCTTGAGTCGGGAAGGACAGAACTGCAGGCGTGCTGGGCAAATATGGCAGCAATATCTCCCAAAGAGAGTCTAGAATTCGAAGAGGTCATTAAAGTTTAAAAGCTCCTTGAATTGCCGAGAGGTAACAGAATTCTTTGACCACATTACAGCTCGAAGAAATTTGTTTTTGCAAGTGATGAAGCGTCGCTTATGGCATGAATGGTGCGTCTCTACCCCCTTCCTCCTTGAAATCCGGTCGCTACAACTTTCGAGGTACCACGGGGGCAAGCTTTATCTAGCCACTTTAAATAACGAAGCCGCTGCTAAATTGGTAGCGAATGACATGACCAAAGCCGATGGTCTGTGTCGTCGCTAAATTTTTAACAAAGCTTGAAATTCGGCGAGATGGTGCATAGCTACTGGGAAATTTTTGAGCGCGGTACAATGCATTCACAAGGCATTCAAAAGCGCCCGTCCTGTCTCTCTCGTACTTGTGAATGTCTTGTTTGGCGCTCGAAAATTTCCCAATTGCCACATTTATTCATGAAAAAACCGAATAGACATCTAAAGACATAAGCGGTTCAATGCAACAGAGAGCGAAGGGGCGCTCGATGCTCGCGAATCGTGCTGCTTTGTCGTACTTGAATCCACATGGATGATGAAGCTCGAACATTGCACTAATTCTCCGTTGATTAGGTACACAGTTGTAGATCAAACTCAATGTGGATCACGATGTCGCTTAATAAAAGTGGCCTAGAGCTGTACATGTGTCAGAAGATGCTGCACAGCCCACTTACATGCCCTCGTATATGAGGGCATGGACAGCTTGATAATTTGAAAAAAAAAATTTTAGGGCTTTACAAGACGGTACGTCTATACGATTACAAGGCACGCCATAAAAGGAGGCTATAAATATTTGTAACCATAGGTCGGCAAAATAAAAGGAGCCCACGCAGACTCACTCAATAAACGTTTTTCGCTTAGCACTCACTAGCACCCAGACTAACCAAAATTCTGCTGAAGCGAACTCACTCGGACTCAGACTCATTAATATTTTCTTCAACCGGACTCACTCGGACTCAGACTCACCAAACTTTTGCTGAAGCGAACTCACTCGGACTCAGACTCATTAATATTTTCTTCAACCGGACTCACTTGGACTCAGACTCACCAAAATTTTGCTGAAGCAGACTCACTCGGACTCAGACTCACGAAATTTCTCTCCAACCAAACTCACTCGGACTCAGACTCACCGGTGTTTTCGTCATCCAGACTCACTCGGACTCAGACTCACTAAATTCTTCCTCAACCTGACTCACTCGGACTCCGACTCACCAAAATTTTCCTCAAGCGGACTCACTCGGACTCAGACTCACCAAAAAATAACTCAGCCGGACTCACTCGGACTCAGACTCACCTAAATATAATTCAGCCGGACTCACTCAGACTCAGACTCACGCCTCAATCTGAGTCTGAGTGAGTCTGAGTGAGTCGACTCATGAGTGAGTTTGCCGACCTATGGCCATGACGTCATCGCGTACCCAGCATGGAGGACGGAGCAGCTCCCCGTTTCGTTTTCGGTTTTGACTCGTTTTTCATTGCTTATTTAAAATTATTGACGAGTGACTCGGCAAAATGAACCGCCCTAGCTGTTGCAGGACTGTTAATACTATTTGAAAACGGCGTTATCTCGGTATGGTCGAAAATCCACCGGAGTTCCCCTTTAAGCGATCCTCTATTATAGGGAGGATTGTTAAAGGCAAGAGACTATAGTTATTTTTTCTTTCAGCTAGCATTTCTAGTGCAATGACACCAAGCTCTACATAAGCTTTTATAAAATTTAATTCAGGGAAAGCCTGAATATTGTAACAATTCCTTTTCGTGCTTCACGACTAAGTTGAGCTGCAGCTGAACACCGTTGTCACACGCGTTGGCATTCAATTACGGTATCTGGGCATTATCTGTGCATAAATGCGTGCCGCGGTATCCATGCGATGAAAGTTAGCGCAGGGGTTGTGATCATTTTGTGCCCAATCCCAGAGGTTGCAATTTATGCTTTTTCTTCGTTTATCTGCATTCCTTCTCTGAAACAATCGCGTCGTGGCTCTCTCGTCTCAATGTTTCTCTTGTTTATCATTTGTAATGTTTTCAATGTTTCATTTTTCATGTTACTCGTGGTCTTCGAACGACACTCACGTATAAGAAAAATTTAAGTATACATTATTTTAGGGCACCAACGGGTACTCTTGCGAACGCATCTCTGTTCATAGAAACTGTTTAAGCACACAGTAAGCGTGTTACCAGAGAGGGGAAGAGCGCAGAAATATGAGTCCCGAGAAACAGCTACTCTTTAAAGATGTTTATGAGTGATAAGTTACATGGAGACTTTGTTACATGGAGCGCACCCTTAAAGTTGTTCGATGCAGAATTCTGGATGGCGTGTAGCAATCATTAAACATCTTAATAACGTAATAAGCTTACGTTTCTCGCCTATCCAAGCTACAAAAGGCAGCTTTTTATTAGGACAGCTTCAACGCACAGTGTTATTTCTCTTTCTTTTTTATTATAAGGCTCCTAAGTAACTTATCGCTACAGGTATTCTGCCACCGTAGACGGCACTTCCTACGAAGCATAGTGCACTCGAAATCAGGCTCCCTCACATGTACGCACTCTCTTGCTTAACACCGTTGACCTTATCGAGACAGCTAGCCGTGCACAATTTGCAGTGGGCGTTGATTAAACGACGTGTAGGGTCATCGCAATCTCTCCCAGCGCCGTCCATGCTCACATAGCCATTCTTCGGAACGTGGAAGGGTGTGTCTGGATAGCTCTCACCGAAATTGGTTTGTTGCTGGAGGGAAAACATTGGACGTGGATCGCAAAACTTGCTGACAGTGGTGCTCTCGCTGAACATCGGCGCCTTCGCTTTCTTTTAGTTATTTCATCCCTCAGAGGCAACTCCTCAATCTGAGCTAGTCGTAACAACAAGTGAAAAAAAAAAGTCATACGTTGACGACAAGAGCTAAAGAGAATTTGTTGGCAGTGAGAAAGCTGACAGTAGAGATTATAACGACACAAGCCTCCGAAAAGTAAATGCCTACAAAAAAATTGAACCACGCGTTCAATCAATCTCCTCGAAAAGCAGATATATGATGGCTAACTATTCTAATGAGAGAGTTGTGGTTTCTGTAGGGGTTGCGTATATTAATGCTATGTTCAATACACACATGTGGAATAGTAATCTATCTATCTATCTATCTATCTATCTATCTATCTATCTATCTATCTATCTATCTATCTATCTATCTATCTATCTATCTATCTATCTATCTATCTATCTATCTATCTATCTATCTATCTATCTATCTATCTATCTATCTATCTATCTATCTATCTATCTATCTATCTATCTATCTATCTATCTATCTATCTATCTATCTATCTATCTATCTATCTATCTATCTATCTATCTATCTTTTGTTCACTCTGTCTCGCTCCTTCGCACACTCACACAAAAATACATTCGAGGCCACGTGTACGACCTCCACCTTAGAAAACAACGTTGTGTTTGACTATCCCCTCTCAATGAAGTTGGGCTTAGGTCTCCGGAAGCAGCTCTTGAGATGCGGTTTTCCCAGAACGTTCATTCTCGGGAATGAAACCAAGGCGCGAGTGTAACCGCCACCTTACGGTGGTTGTGCTCAAAATCAGGCATGTGTCAATAACCTCCTTCCAAGCTTCGTCCTTTTTTACCCACAGAGCACACAGCCTGGCGACGAGCGACTGCAATCAGTTCGGGGCTCTCATATCGGAAAGTAAAGCTTGCGACGCCTACAATTGTTAGGAGTGCCGAGAACGTGTAGTAGGTTTAGAGCTCACCTTACACACCACTACCTTAAGGTTTTCATGAGAAGGCGACTAGCGAAGCGTTCACCACGTATCAATACCCCGAAGTTACAATACCACTGACGTTGTGAGCGCCTTCTGTGTTATATCAATAGTTTTGCTGTGGTAGTCAGTATATCTTTTAAGGCGAAAGCCTTTAATGTCTCATGCTCACGTCCGTCCGGTGTCCGTCCGTCCGGTGTCCGTCCGTCCGGTGTCCATCCGTCCGGTGTCCGTCCGGCGTCCGTCCGTCCGTCCGTCCGTCCGGCGGTAGTGCTGGTGGTGTGCGTCCTCACCACCCTTACTGCACATGCGCGAACCCTCCCCACGCACCTCCTCTGCTGTGCTTCCCCTCTCTTTCCTCTAGGTATCCCTCCCGCCCGCGGCGTTTACACACCCATTGCGCATGCGCGTCCCCTCCCCCCTCTCTCCTCTAGGCATCCCTCCCGCGGCACTAACACCCCCATTGCGCATGCGTGTCCCCTGCCCCCTCCATCTCCTACGTTTCCCCCCTCTCTCTCCTCTAGGCATCCCTCCCCGCGGCGTCTACACCCTCACTGCGCATGCGCGTCCCCTCCCCCATCTCTCTCCTCTAGGCACCCCCCCCCCGCGGCAACCACACCCCCCAATGCGCATGCGCGTCCCCTCCCCCCTCTCTCCTCTCCTACGCTCCCCCTCTCTCGCCACGCAACGCCGACGCAGGCAGCGTCTGCTAGCGAGTTTCTTGGTTGAAAAAACCGACTGCTCGCGCTGCACAACCGTTCACTGGCCACCCCGTATATATGGCAATGGATCTTGACCTGCAAGGTGGTGCCGGTGGGAGATTTCTCCTGTGCGTTGCCGAACGATGAAAAATTCGCAGCGTGCGCGTTAACTAAAAGCGAACTGCGGGTCTCTGTGTCCAGTCCGAGTCTTCTGTTTCTCATTGCCCAGCAGCGATTGGGATGTTCCAGTAGGAAACAACCGTCCATCACTGCGTGCTTTGCGCCCCCAGGTTTCTCTCCTGTGCAACGCTGCGATGAGCGCCAGCGTCAACGCCGCCGCCAGTGTAAGCGTTAGCGCCCGCTGCTTCGCATCTACACATGGTTCCCTTTAGCGGTGGATGGTGTAATCTTTAAGGCGAAAGTCTTTAATGTCTCATGCTCACGTCCGTCCGGTGTCCGTCCGACCTTCGTCCGGCGTCCGTCCGTCCGTCCGTCTGTCTGTCTGTCTGTCTGTCTGTCTGACTGTCTGTCTGTCTGTCTGTCTGTCTGTCTGTCTGTCTGTCTGTCTGTCTGTCTGTCTGTTCGTCCGTCCGTCCGTCCGTCCGTCCGTCCGTCCGTCCGTCCGTCCATCCATCCATCCGTCTGTCCGTCCGGCCGTTCATCCGTCCATGTCCGTCCGTCCGTCCATCCGAGCTCTGGCACTGAGCCAGGTGGCCGCCGGGATGCGCAGACGGACGCCGGTCGCGTCGGACTCTATAGCGCTCGCGCTTTGCTTGCGTAGCGTCGCTGTGACCAGAGTTTGCAATCATTCTGACCGACGCCGTCTCAATGGACCCAGGCGTTCACGGAATACACTTTCCAATTTACAAAGGGTCCGTCAACTGAAGAGCTGGAACGCGTTTGCACGATGCGCCAAGCGCGAGAAAATACTAACGCATGCGAACGGAGGAAGATGAGTCTCGCGTCTCGCTGCGATTCGCGATAAAAAATTAAAGAAGAAAACTCTTATGCCACTGAGAGTGTAAAAGAAAAAAGACATGGCATAATCAGTGGAATGGCCACACGCTTTCGCCGAACACACTTTGGAATGTACAAAGTGTCTTTTTGCTGTAGCGTTTGCGCACGCCCTCTTTATTTACTTCAGTGCTTTAGTATTATGTAGCCTATTTAGCGCATTCACTGGGAGTCCGCTGTCTCAGAACAAAGACTTCGGGCACAGCACTGTTCACTTTTGCCATTTCAGCGACAACGTACGTGCCCGTCACTTCCATTCTGAGTTTAGTTCCGCCAGGCAAACTGAACACCACAATTCGATGAATATGGAGCTAAGCTGTTGCTAATCTCAATAATATATATAACACTACTGAGTAATATTCTAACGTATGTGTTTTATTCAAACATCCTGGAACGACGCACACATCTTTAACCTTGTAGACTATGAAACGTAACTTACGGTCCACATGCTGCCTATACCGTTGCTACAGATGCTGCGGCTTTCAACTGTCTCTCCCCGTAGTCGCAAGAAAAGCTCTACTCTGGCATCCTTTGTAAGAGTAAGTTCCAGCCAATCCTAACGTTGGGCATAATTTTAGCGAAGGCCGCCAGCCAATCACACTTTTGAACGAACAGCTTGGTGATTTCGCCTGCCATTTACTGCATAATTACGCCACAGAACTACAGACACTACCAAAATATCCTCATTCCAACAAAAATGCGCCGTCAGCCGCCTCATTTATTTAAGAACGAGTATATGTTTCCAGCAGCACTCGACTGTCGAACAGTCGGCGGTTTCCCAAAACTTTCAAAGAATCTGCTACAACAAAAATAACTAAGTCCGCAATAAGTAAACATATTTAAACATTGCGAAGAATCACAAGGAGCAATCGAAATGGAAAGCAAGTGTCGCTCAGCACGCAGCGCTTTCATGAAGCCATGAAACCTTCAACGTACAGAAATATACTGGACGTGCTGGTTATGCATATTACAGGCGAAATCCACTGGTAAGTTTGCGAATACATGTATCAGTACCTAACTATTCAAATGAGCGTTTGCTGCTGGTTTATTCTGTTCCTCTTTAATTCCTTCGTTGCTTTCTATTTTTTTTTCTCAACACCACTCGCGTTTTCGTATGCATAGAAGTACTTGGAGTGTCTCGCCTGTTCGATCGCCGTCACATAAGTTTCTGCAATTACTAGCTGACTGTCCTGGCTGCTGGATATAAAAATAAAGATGGGATTTTGGGAATTTGAAGGGGAGCTACTGGCGGCCCTGAAGCGCAAAAAAAAAAATCTATTGAACACAGTCATGTGCCATGGCAACGAGGGCTGGCTTTGACGCATGTATAACCGACCGTTCCTATTGGAGTGAGACCGATCGCTTGTCCTCCAATTTTTACCGTTTTACATCCTATTGGAGGACTTGGAACCAAATCAGAGACCTATTATGATCGAGTTGGCACCTAAATCCGGCTCCCTATAGCTCGAAGAATCATAAGGAGAAATGAAGTGAGGATCCGATCGCTGAAGAAAAAAGCAAAGTTTCGAACTCACTTCGAGAACTTTAAGCGTCGCCGTCGTTGACGAGGAACTCTAGTAGTTCTTTACGATGAGATTATTTTCTTTTTCTCATATTTTTTTCTTGTGCCCGCAGTCTTGGTAAGTCCTTCGCCAAACACCGTTTCTTCGCGACTGCACAGCTCACACGAACTTTCGTCATTTCTCTCACCTACTTTTTCGGTTTTTTTCAATTTTCAATCTTTTCATAGATAATCTTTTCTTACTTTTATCGCGTTGCCGTTCTCACGGCAAAGTGCAAATCCCAGAAAGCATCCGAACTCATACTAGTTGCCCTATAACTGAAATCCGTGGACCAAAATTACGACGAATAGTGCCCAAAGTATTGACGTTGTTTGACGGCGACCCTATTAGTGTTTTCTTTTTAATACCTTCCGAACTACGTTACGTCTAATAGCGGAGTTTCGATATGAATAAGACAAGGATAAAGTTATTAGAACTCTTGCAATGCTTACACTATACGGTCTTTTCAAGATGAAGTGTCCCACGAGGAAATGGTGCAATGGTATTTCGCGAAAGATTAGAAGACAAGATTTGAAGAAAAATGTGATTGAGAAGTTAATGAAAAGCATTATTAATCAGTAAGAACTCTGTTGAAGCCAACTTTTCATCAGGCGTTTAAATGGCGCAATTGATTACAGATGCCCTGACTTCACTACCTGAAATGTCTAAAAATATGGCATAGCGGTGCAAAAGATGAGAGTGAAGTTGAGTTTCGACCTTGAGCTCAGTCTTCTCTGCTTATTATTATTATTATTATTATTATTATTATTATTATTATTATTATTATTATTATTATTATTATTATTATTATTATTATTATTATTATTATTAATAAGCAGAGAAGACTGAGCTCAAGGTCGAGACTAAACTTCACTCTCATCTTTTGCATCGCTATGCCATATTGTTAGTTTTTGCTGCGCTTCCAATTTTCATGAATTTTCTGCCCTTTGCTGATGGTGCATGGATGGATGCAAGAGAGAGAGAGAAAGATAAAGGAAAGACAGGGAGGTTAACCAGAGGAGGACTCCGGTTTGCTACCCTGTACTTGGGAAGGGGAAAGGGGATGTAAAAGAATGAAAGAGAGGAAGAAGAGTTTGTGACAGTCCTGAGGTTTGTGACAGTCCTGACTCAGCGCACAGCGGGCCGCTACCACGATGAGACAGTCAGGCCAAGCCCGACCGCCGCATCGTGGGCCCTCTAGACAGACGACATTTGAGCCCCTGCGTCGGGGTTGTTGATAGCAGATAGCCGCTTATCCTGGTTGATTTGGTCCGTGCTTCGTAATGAGGGGCAACGCCAGAGCATATGGTATAGGCTAGCAAAGTCGTTTTCGCTGACGATATTTAAATTTTTACCTGGAAGCAATGAGGCAGTAATTACTGCAGTCTTCTCACATTGGCCTGCTCGCCGTTATAGAGACAAGGAGAAGGTATAGTTGCTAATGCTTTTCACGCTGATGTTTTTTACGAAAGGAATACTGTTGCTATATCTGTTGTTAACAGGCCTTGGGTTGCACGCCAGTGGATGACTCGGCATCTACCTTTTGTCGTCTGAGCGTCTCAGGCGTGCGCATGAAGCTGCGCTCGCCAAAATTTGCGCGTTTTCCCCTTAGGTTGGGTCACAAGTTTTGCAGTGGCGTACAACCAACGTCAAAAGCTAACAGGACATTGGCTCAACTAAAAATGCGAATTTTGCTCTTTTATTGCGCAACGCTTCTCAACTAGTGGGTGCATGCATAGGTTGCAATACCAACTACAGGTTGAACATTTATTAGGGCGAGAGCCTTAGACGCCTCACCAAGCTCGAGAAGTGACCGTTAACGTCGGAGTCCGCGGCATCAGCAGGAGTAATACAAAAAAAAAATATTATGTGATGGCGTCACCATATGACGTTATTGTGACGCCACAGGTCGCCACACTTTGTGACGTCATCACGTTGCCACCGTGACATGACATAAAGTGACGCCGCATGATGAGGACATCACATGACATCGTCGCTTGGTCACAGGTGGGCTGATCACGGACTCGCTGCAAAACCACATGAAGTGTATAGAAAGATTCCAATTCCTGCGATCCCGGAGGCAGTACAAAACAATACAGTGTGCGGGATCTTTCGGGTGGGGTCAATGCAATCGATTGAAAAGAAAAAGAAGGTGGCTTTTGCGTTGCAGTTGTCTTTGGGGAATGTGTAAGGAACTGAGTAACATTTTGTTGGTGCGTTCCCAGACAAAGCGGGAATATAGATTTCTCAAAAATTTCACGTCACGCGATATTTTGCTGTTCGGTGTACGTTATGTAGGCGTTATGGATCCATTGTTGGGGTATAGTGGCGTCTAAGCTAATCGCATTGTTATATTTTTACCTCTGTTCATTATCACCTTGATATGTAGTATAAAAAATAAAGTAATAACGAAAAGAACCTAAAATCATGTACTGCTATACACTACCACTCCTTTTTATGCAGCAAATGCTGTTGGTTTGTATTAGCCCCATAGCAACGTGACGCAACGTTGGCAATAAACTTCAAAAATTTTTTCTCCACTAAAACAACAATGGCTCCGATTAAACATTTTGTTAGCAAAGTTGCTACGATCTTCAATCGCATGCGCTTTTCAGGTGATTTTTTCTTGAACCACCTTAGGGTGACAGACGTCTCAAAATAGGCCGAAGTGGCGTTTTTGCCAAGTTTAGGATTTTATTTTAGAGCCTATGTGCTACACACATCAAAAACAAAAAATATTAGGAAATAGTACGTTTAATGGAGAGTTTGATAAAAATAATCGATACATTTTATTGATAATCGTCTTTTATAGGAAAAATTCCGAAGACGCTACAATTTCACTCAATTTTACCTACGCGCTAAGGAGTGAAAAATAGAAAGCTACCATAAGAAACTAATTGTATAATCAAATCAGGATGCTCGAAAAACGGAAAAAGGCACGTGTTGAAAGAATTCGCAAAACGGTCGATTTATAGGAAATTTTCTTTTCGTACCTGGTTTTCCACCATTTCGTGAATTTGAAATGGCGGTCACGTGCGCAAAAAATGTTTACCGCTGAAAATGTTTTGAGAAAATACTCTACAACTAATGCCTATACATGTGTAATTTTCACAGATTTCTTTCATAAAAAGTGATTTTTGGCGAGCGCCCCGGTTGGGACAGTTGGCGTGGGATGACCCAAGTGTCAGCCTGTGCCGTCGTTTCCTTTCTCTGTGCTTCGTGCTTCCCGCTAGTTTTTAAATGCGAATGCATTTCTTAGTCGGGCTATGTCAGGCGGCGTTGTCCGGCGGCGTCCGCGGAGGAGGAGGAGGATTGGTTGAGGAGGTGTCCGCGCGCCGGCAGGTGTTATCTCTTCGCTCTCACTCCCTCTCCCATAGCAAAAGCTGCGGGCGCGCGCGCTTATCCTCGCCCCTAGCAACCGGAGCATGTGGTGCGAGAGAGTGTAGGAGAGGGTAGGTGCAGTGCTTCGCCGCTCCTTCTCTCGCCGTTCGCTCTCTCTCCTCCCTGCGCCCCACTCTCCCATCCGCTCGCGCCTCACTCTCGACCGTTCACTGGCGGGGCGCCTCTCAAGGCGATGGCAGAAGTCGGTGTCGGCGCAAGAAATGCATTCGCATTTCCTCACTATTACCTTCGGGGAGGTGGGGGCATTTTTTATCCTATTCGACATGTACCAGCTAGCCCAGTCCATCGCGTTGGATATCTCGAGTATCGCAGTGATTCCCCGAAGCTGTTTCCTTCAAAAGGGCTCTCGACCATATCTTTACTTTTTTTTTCTATCTTTTAAGTTTTCTTTTCTCTCTCAGATGTCGAACGCCGCGCATCCGGCAGAAGTATACCGTGGTTCCGCATTTGTTGACACGCCGTGATTCCACCAGTTGGAAAACGAAATACCGTCCTGGACATTCTAAACGGGAGCAAAGAAAAAGAGTGACAATGAGATCTTATACACAGGGCGCGAAAGAAATACACCGAAATAAAACCTATCAATAAAAAAAAAAGAACACAATTTTAGGAAAGCAGTAAAGAAGGGTCTACATTATACGAAGCGCATCCGATGAAGCGCCCATTCTTCTTCACCCCGTCGCAGCTGAGAAGTGATGTGTGAGCACAGCCGTTGCCGCTACGCAGTCGAATGATGGAGCGTTTCGGTGCGACCTTAGAAAGAAATGTGCTGGCGGCATGTCATTCGCACCGAACCCGCACCGAGCCCGTGAACCTCGCCAAGAATGCGCGGCCAAATGACGGGAGACGAACTGAAGCGGACGCGAGAGATAAGGAGCAGCTGCATGGGCGAGCAAGCGGCGGGAAGAAGCCACAGAGAAGAATCGTACAGTTGGAAACACAGTGCAAGATAGCGAGCGCATGCGTTCACGCAAAAAGATAGAAAGTTCGCGGCTGAAGACAAAGGCGGCGTCTTCGCTGCTGGTGCACTGAGGCGTGTAATGCTTCATCCTTCGCTCGACTTGCGAAGATGAAGGAATAGCCGCAGTGGCCTTGGTCTTTATAGTTACGAGCTCCTGCATAAGTTGTATAGTGTAGCGAGACAGAGGGAGTTAAAAAAAAGCAGCAAGAAACACTCCAAACCCAAGAATCTGGCGAGAAGAAGGCATGCATTCGGAAAAGCACAGTGCTGAAATCCGTGCCGCTCGGCATGGCTGCCAGTCACACAATTCGTTGACAATGCTTTAGCCGCTTATTGTAAAATTTC